>OU911094.1:8016930-8135054 GCA_918358865.1 Melinaea marsaeus rileyi
CTTCTGTTGTCTCGTCCAAGGCCCTAAGCAGTCCATGTGAACGCACATGGTGTTAGGGCGTTTCTCAGTCTCAGTCTCAGTCATAGTCGTTGTAGTATTATCTGTAAGCGTTAATCGGTCTTTGTCCTATCCAAGGTCCTGTCTATTGTCATTATAGTCTCACTTCTTATTTTCTTTTATTACTACCCCCCCCGCATATTTACAAAAGTCTAAAAATTTAATTCTTGCCCCTTGGTCCGTCATTATTTCTGAAATGTTAGTCCTGTTAATAGTCATGTCAAGTTGAGTTTCCGTTTCCTGTCTCTGTCTGTGGAACCTTGGGCATTCCGTTATCAGGTGTATAATGTCTTCGTCAGTTATGTCGTCACATTTGCACGTCGGTCTGTCAGTCAATTTATATTTGTGTAGGTATGCTGCAAATCCCCCGTGCCCGGTGAGGATTTGCGCCGTCAAAGAGTCCATGTCAAGTTCGGTCAAAATCTTCACCGCTTTCCTCACATCTGGGAGAAAGATTTTTGTTACCCCAGCTGTGTCACCCACTGTGTACCTAGTTTGCCAAGTATCAATCGTTGCCTGTCGCAGTCTCCTTTTGACATAAGATAATGGGAAGTCGTCGTATATTATCGCTCTTTTGGTGTTTAGTGCTGCTTCCTTCGCCAGCTCATCAGCCCTCTCGTTTCCTGGTACACCCACATGCGCTTTGATCCAAAACAGCCTCACTTTGAGTCTTTTGTTACTTATTTCTTGCAAAGTTTTCGTTATCCTAAGCGCAAGCGGGTGCACCATAGGGTCCGTATTTAACGCATCTAAAGATGATCGCGAGTCGGTCAATATGTTAGTTTCCTTCCAATTCTTTTTTACTATGAGTTGAGTTGCTGTTAGGATAGCTATCATCTCCGCCTGGTACACCGAGCAATGGTCTGCCAAACGGAGCTTCCTGAACTGCAGCTCTCTCTCCGAATCCCACACTGTCAAGGCTGCACCCACCTTCCCATCGATCTTACTCCCATCCGTGTAAATAAATTTGCCTTCTATTTCGAGTTCTCTTTTCGTTTGAGGGGTGAGCTCCTCCAGACAGGTGTAGTCGTAGATCCGGATTTTGGCCGGATGCTCCAAGTCAGCATACTCCACCCTTTGCTCCAGTGCGTATTCATCTGACGCGTGCAAAAACGGGCGTCCTCTTCGGGTTTCATATAGCGTTTCAGACTCCCTTATCAGCAAGTCTAGGGGGAGGAGCCTTGCCAGAATCATGGCTGCGTTTTTGGACACAGTTCGATGTGTTCGCCCAATCTTCTGTGCAAAGCCCCTCTGCACCGCCGAAAGCTGTTTCTGCACGTATATCTTCTTTACCTCTGAAGCCCAAACTGCCGCTCCGTACGCAATGATCGGCACGATCACCGCCGTGTAGATCCTCCGAGTTATGTTCGGGTTTAAACCCCAAGTCGCCTTTGCTGCGCGCGAAACTTGGCCATAGATGTTCAAGGCCTTCCGGGTCACGTAGGAGATGTGCCCTGCGAAGGTGAGCCTCTGGTCGATGATGACCCCCAGGATTTTGATTTCATTGGTTAGTGTAAGGTGTTCAGTACCCATGGTTAAAATCGGGTTGTCATACTTTAACTTCCTGGTGATCACCATCGACTTGGTCTTGTGGGGCGCAAATCGGAGCTTGTTTGTTCTTCCCCAGCTCTGGACCAATTCCAGCGCCTTGTTGGCCTCTCTTTGTATTTGTGCTGTCTCGTGCCCAGAAAATACCAAAACAATATCATCAGCAAAGGCCTGACAATATACCCCACTCGTGTCGAGCTCATTTAGGAGCGGGTCGAGGAGAACGTTCCACAGGAATGGTCCACCCACCGAGCCCTGGACGCATCCCTTAGTGGTATCTCTCTCTGCTTGCCTCCCCATGTAGTTGACCCGAACTTTTCTGCCACTTAGGTAATCCGCCATTATCAGCCACAGGTTTGCGGGACATCCCAGCCTGTTAAGTTGGATTTTTATAGCCGGCCACCACGCACTGTCGAAGGCACCCTCTATGTCTAGGGATATCAGTACTACCGTTTCTTTACTGTTTCTTTTAGTTTTAATATGGTTTACTAGATCATAGAGGGCGTCTTCCGTGCTTCGCTGTGGTGTGAATCCGTATTGTCTTGGATTCAGTTTATGTCGAAGGTGCCATCTTATTCTCCTAATGATCATCTTCTCCATCACCTTCCCAAAGACTGACAGCAGACCAATCGGTCTGTAGGATTTTGCGTCATGGTAGTCGCTCTTCCCCGGCTTCCTAAGGATAACCACCTCTGCAGTTTTCCATGCTCTTGGGAACACCGCTAATTCCATGCACTTATTCACCATTCCCAGGAATGTATCAGGTGCCAGGTTGATCGCAGCCTGGCAAATGTCCGCGGTCAGTCCATCCATTCCCGGAGCTTTTTTGATACTGAATGAATTTGCTGCTTTTTGTAGCTCCGTCTCCGTGAATGGTGGGTCGTTCTGAGTGCATGGAATTAGGCTCTCAGCGAGCTGTCTAGCTTTGGTATGCTGCTCCTCGTCTGTCGCTATAGTGTCACTGGGGAAGAAGACGTTAGCCAAGTGGTTTACGGACTCATCGTCGCTAAGAGTGCGTCCCTGTGTGACCAGTGGAAGATCATCACTCTTCTTATTCGCGTTCCTTATTACTCTGTAGATGGAGTCCCACATTGTTTCCTGCTCCTGTTGGGAGCAGTACTCCATCCAGCTATCTGTCTGGGCTTTTCTCGCCGCCACCTCGTATACCTCCTTGTTTGCCAGATAATCTGCTATTACGTGTTCCTTCCTCCTTGGTGCCGCATTTCTGACCCTTCGCTTCCTAATCATGACCTCCCTCTTGAGCCGGGTTAGCTCGTCCGTCCACCAAGGAATTGGTGGCCTCTCATAGGATTTCACTCTGGGTATCGTTTCATCACATGCCTGCCGTATGGTTTCAACATATGTGTCCACCGTCTCTTCCAGTCCTTCCCGGCCAAGAACAGAATCCACCTTCTCCTTTGTTATTTCCGCCTCCCTCAACCTCCTCTCCAACAACTCGTTGAAGCGGGACCATTCTGCTTTCCTGGTGTTGTACACCCTTGTTGACCTTTTATTTACCACCAGCTCCGTTCTGCTTTTGATGTTAAAGGTGATTGCATTGTGATCGGAGCTGGTCATCCCTGTCTCCACCCTCCATCCATTCACCCTTCCAAACAAGTCCTCCGTACAAAGTGTGATATCTACCACGCTTGAAAATACTCTCCCTCCTCGGAAGGCCATGAATGTGGGGCGATCCCCCGTGTTGAGCAGTTGCAGGTTGTTGGCGTTGATGTAACTGCTGAGCTCCGCTCCCCGTAGGTTTCCGCGTATGCTGCCCCACCAGGGGCTCCACGCATTTACATCTCCGCCAACAACCGTGCTCTTGTCCGCAGCGAATTGCAGTATCCGAGATATGTGGCATAGGTAGGGGTCCAGCTGCTGGTCCGTCTCGAAATATACCGACACTAGTCTGAGGGTGTTCTTCTTGGTTCGAATACTTACCCACGCCACATTCTCGGTCTGCTCAGTCGGGTCATACACTATTGACAGCCCGGGATTATGTACGATGATGGCCGCCTTTACCGGCTTATGGTTGTTTAAGGTCCTCTGGATTATTCTCACACCCGAATATGCAGCCACAAATCCACTGGCCCCCACGTATGGTTCCTGTACCATGCTTAAGTCCGTGCCATTGTTTCTTGCAGCCCTCAGCAGTTCCGCTGTAGCCAGTTTACTTCTCTGCAGGTTCGCTTGTATTATCTTAAGGTCGCACTGGGTGCCCTTAGCAATACGATATGGTGGATCTTGCTATGGCATCCCAGCGCTTCCTCACCTGACATTCTTTTTCAAAGGCCGAATGGTCTGTCCTTTCTGCTTTCGCCGCTTGGCAGTTCACACATGTTGGCCTATCACCGCTGGCCCATACTGGGCAGTCCGCCCGTAAATGACCACCACCGCAGTGGCTGCAAGTTTCCGTGGTCGCCGTGCAGTATTTACGCCCGTGGCCATACCCCAAGCACTTTGTGCATTGGACCAGCGGTGAGTGGTCTGCGACAATACACCTTTGAAGGTCAATATGCAGTCTGCCTGCAGCCGTTAGCGCGTTCCAAACCTTTGGGGATACTTGAAGTACAATGTGGCACTCGTGAGGGTTTCTTGCCCTCCTCCTGTATTTTACCGCCACCCTGTACTCTTCCGGCGGTAATTTCCCCACGAGATACTCGTTCTGGCGCTTTATGGACTCCAAAATCTCCTCATCTTTATTGTAGGTTAGAACATTGTACACCATTAAAAGCGGATCTTTATTCTGGGCGTCCTCAACTTTCAGTTTTTTACTAGCTTGCAGCTTCTTCTTTAGTTTATCTACCGTTTCTTTCGATGTGCAACTTATTACTACCTTTTGGTTGCGCGCTTTGCGAATTCTTTCGACTGCAGGTGGTAGGGATGTTAGGTAGGTAGGGATGTTAGGTAGGTAGGGATGGTAGGTAGGTAGGGCTGTTAGGTAGGTAGGGATGGTAGGTAGGTAGGGCTGATAGGTAGGTAGGGATGGTAGGTAGGTAGGGCTGTTAGGTAGGTAGGGATGGTAGGTAGGTAGGGCTGATAGGTAGGTAGGTAGGGCTGTTAGGTAGGTAGGGATGGTAGGAAGGTAGGGCTGTTACGTAGATATTATTATGAGAAGCACTTTCGATTAAGTTTGTTTTAGTTACTTAGTTTTTTATAGTTATTTTCTTTTTCTTTCATATTATTGCCATTTTTAATGTCTCCTTTCACTTTAGTGTACCATGTGATATGTTTTATTTGTTCTGAGGATAAGTCCGCCTTTGTGCAATTTTTTTTCTTGTTATACTTTGAGCTTTGTACGGTAGGTAGGTAGGGCTGGTAGGTAGGTAGGACTGGTAGGTAGGTAGGGCTGGTAGGTAGGTAGGGCTGGTAGGTAGGTAGGGCTGGTAGGTAGGTAGGGCTGGTAGGTAGGTAGGGATGGTAGGTAGGTAGGGCTGGTAGGTAGGTAGGGCTGTTAGGTAGGTAGGGATGTTAGGTAGGTAGGGATGGTAGGTAGGTAGGGATGGTAGGTAGGTAGGGCTGATAGGTAGGTAGGGCTGTAAGGTAGGAAGGGATGGTAGGTAGGTAGGGCTGTTAGGTAGATATTATTATGAGAAGCACTTTCGATTAAATTAGTTTTAGTTACTTAGTTTTTTATAGTTATTTTCTTTTTCTTTCATATTATTGCCATTTTTAATGTCTCCTTTCACTTTAGTTTATTATTTTACTTTAGTGATATGTTTTATTTGTTCTGAGGATAAGTCCGCCTTTGTGCAATTTTTTTTTCTTGTTATACTTTGAGCTTTGTACGGTAGGTAGGTAGGTAGGGCTGGTAGGTAGGTAGGGCTGGTAGGTAGGTAGGGCTGGTAGGTAGGTAGGGCTGGTAGGTAGGTAGGGATGGTAGGTAGGTAGGGCTGTTAGGTAGGTAGGGCTGTTAGGTAGGTAGGGTTGGTAGGTAGGTAGGGCTGTTAGGTAGATATTATTATGAGAAGCACTTTCGATTAAATTAGTTTTAGTTACTTAGTTTTTTATAGTTATTTTCTATTTCTTTCATATTATTGCCATTTTTAATGTGTCCTTTCACTTTAGTTTACCATGTGATAGGTTTTATTTGTTCCGAGGATAAGTCCGCCTTTGTGCAATTTTTTTTTCTTGTTATACTTTGAGCTTTGTACGGTAGGTAGGTAGGGCTGGTAGGTAGGTAGGGCTGGTAGGTAGGTAGGGCTGGTAGGTAGGTAGGGCTGGTAGGTAGGTAGGGCTGGTAGGTAGGTAGGGCTGTTAGGTAGGTAGGGATGTTAGGTAGGTAGGGATGTTAGGTAGGTAGGGATGGTAGGTAGGTAGGGCTGTTAGGTAGGTAGGGATGGTAGGTAGGTAGGGATGATAGGTAGGTAGGGATGGTAGGTAGGTAGGGCTGTTAGGTAGGTAGGGATGGTAGGTAGGTAGGGCTGATAGGTAGGTAGGGATGGTAGGTAGGTAGGGCTGTTAGGTAGGTAGGGATGGTAGGTAGGTAGGGCTGTTACGTAGATATTATTATGAGAAGCACTTTCGATTAAATTAGTTTTAGTTACTTAGTTTTTTATAGTTATTTTCTTTTTCTTTCATATTATTGCCATTTTTAATGTCTCCTTTCACTTTAGTTTACCATGTGATATGTTTTATTTGTTCTGAGGATAAGTCCGCCTTTGTGCAATTTTTTTTTCTTGTTATACTTTGAGCTTTGTACGGTAGGTAGGTAGGGCTGGTAGGTAGGTAGGGCTGGTAGGTAGGTAGGACTGGTAGGTAGGTAGGGCTGGTCGGTAGGTAGGGCTAGTAGGTAGGTAGGGCTGGTAGGTAGGTAGGGCTGGTAGGTAGGTAGGGATGGTAGGTAGGTAGGGCTGGTAGGTAGGTAGGGCTGGTAGGTAGGTAGGGCTGTTGGGTAGGTAGGGATGTTAGGTAGGTAGGGATGGTAGGTAGGTAGGGCTGATAGGTAGGTAGGGCTGTTAGGTAGGTAGGGCTGATAGGTAGGTAGGGCTGTTAGGTAGGTAGGGATGGTAGGTAGGTAGGGCTGGTAGGTAGGTAGGGCTGGTAGGTAGGTAGGGCTGGTAGGTAGGTAGGGATGGTAGGTAGGTAGGGCTGTTAGGTAGGTAGGGCTGTTAGGTAGGTAGGGATGGTAGGTAGGTAGGGCTGTTAGGTAGATATTATTATGAGAAGCACTTTCGATTAAATTAGTTTTAGTTACTTAGTTTTTTATAGTTATTTTCTATTTCTTTCATATTATTGCCATTTTTAATGTGTCCTTTCACTTTAGTTTACCATGTGATAGGTTTTATTTGTTCTGAGGATAAGTCCGCCTTTGTGCAATTTTTTTTTCTTGTTATACTTTGAGCTTTGTACGGTAGGTAGGTAGGTAGGGCTGGTAGGTAGGTAGGGCTGGTAGGTAGGTAGGGCTGGTAGGTACGTAGGACTGGTAGGTAGGTAGGGCTGGTAGGTAGGTGGGGATGGTAGGTAGGTAGGGCTGTTAGGTAGGTAGGGCTGTTAGGTAGGTAGGGATGGTAGGTAGGTAGGGCTGTTAGGTAGATATTATTATGAGAAGCACTTTCGATTAAATTAGTTTTAGTTACTTAGTTTTTTGTAGTTATTTTCTATTCCTTTCATATTATTGCCATTTTTAATGTGTCCTTTCACTTTAGTTTACCATGTGATAGGTTTTATTTGTTCCGAGGATAAGTCCGCCTTTGTGGAATTTTTTTTTCTTGTTATACTTTGAGCTTTGTACGGTAGGTAGGTAGGTAGGTAGGTAGGTAGGGCTGGTAGGTAGGTAGGGATGGTAGGTAGGTAGGGCTGGTAGGTAGGTAGGGCTGGTAGGTAGGTAGGGATGGTAGGTAGGTAGGGCTGGTAGGTAGGTAGGGCTGTTAGGTAGATATTATTATGAGTAGCACTTTCGATTAAATTAGTTTTAGTTACATAGTTTTTTATAGTTATTTTCTTTTTCTTTCATATTATTGCCATTTTTAATGTGTCCTTTCACTTTAGTTTACCATGTGATATGTTTTATTTGTTCCGGGAATAAGTCCGCCTTTGTGCAATTTTTTTTTCTTGTTATACTTTGAGCTTTGTACGGTAGGTAGGAAGGTAGGTAGGGATGGTAGGTAGGTAGGGCTGGTAGGTAGGTAGGGCTGTTAGGTAGGTAGGGATGTTAGGTAGGTAGGGATGGTAGGTAGGTAGGGCTGTTAGGTAGGTAGGGATGGTAGGTAGGTAGGGATGGTAGGTAGGTAGGGCTGATAGGTAGGTAGGGCTGTTAGGTAGGTAGGGATGTTAGGTAGGTAGGGATGGTAGGTAGGTAGGGCTGTTAGGTAGGTAGGGATGGTAGGTAGGTAGGGCTGATAGGTAGGTAGGGATGGTAGGTAGGTAGGGCTGTTAGGTAGGTAGGGATGGTAGGTAGGTAGGGCTGACAGGTAGGTAGGGATGGTAGGTAGGTAGGGCTGTTAGGTAGGTAGGGATGGTAGGAAGGTAGGGCTGTTACGTAGATATTATTATGAGAAGCACTTTCGATTAAGTTTGTTTTAGTTACTTAGTTTTTTATAGTTATTTTCTTTTTCTTTCATATTATTGCCATTTTTAATGTCTCCTTTCACTTTAGTGTACCATGTGATATGTTTTATTTGTTCTGAGGATAAGTCCGCCTTTGTGCAATTTTTTTTCTTGTTATACTTTGAGCTTTGTACGGTAGGTAGGTAGGGCTGGTAGGTAGGTAGGACTGGTAGGTAGGTAGGGCTGGTAGGTAGGTAGGGCTGGTAGGTAGGTAGGGCTGGTAGGTAGGTAGGGCTGGTAGGTAGATAGGGATGGTAGGTAGGTAGGGCTGGTAGGTAGGTAGGGCTGGTAGGTAGGTAGGGCTGTTAGGTAGGTAGGGATGTTAGGTAGGTAGGGATGGTAGGTAGGTAGGGCTGATAGGTAGGTAGGGCTGTAAGGTAGGAAGGGATGGTAGGTAGGTAGGGCTGTTAGGTAGATATTATTATGAGAAGCACTTTCGATTAAATTAGTTTTAGTTACTTAGTTTTTTATAGTTATTTTCTTTTTCTTTCATATTATTGCCATTTTTAATGTCTCCTTTCACTTTAGTTTATTATTTCACTTTAGTGATATGTTTTATTTGTTCTGAGGATAAGTCCGCCTTTGTGCAATTTTTTTTTCTTGTTATACTTTGAGCTTTGTACGGTAGGTAGGTAGGTAGGGCTGGTAGGTAGGTAGGGCTGGTAGGTAGGTAGGGCTGGTAGGTAGGTAGGGCTGGTAGGTAGGTAGGGATGGTAGGTAGGTAGGGCTGTTAGGTAGGTAGGGCTGTTAGGTAGGTAGGGTTGGTAGGTAGGTAGGGCTGTTAGGTAGATATTATTATGAGAAGCACTTTCGATTAAATTAGTTTTAGTTACTTAGTTTTTTATAGTTATTTTCTGTTTCTTTCATATTATTGCCATTTTTAATGTGTCCTTTCACTTTAGTTTACCATGTGATAGGTTTTATTTGTTCCGAGGATAAGTCCGCCTTTGTGCAATTTTTTTTTCTTGTTATACTTTGAGCTTTGTACGGTAGGTAGGTAGGTAGGGCTGGTAGGTAGGTAGGACTGGTAGGTAGGTAGGGCTGGTAGGTAGGTAGGGCTGGTAGGTAGGTAGGGCTGGTAGGTAGGTAGGGCTGGTAGGTAGGTAGGGATGGTAGGTAGGTAGGGCTGTTAGGTAGGTAGGGATGGTAGGTAGGTAGGGATGGTAGGTAGGTAGGGATGGTAGGTAGGTAGGGCTGTTAGGTAGATATTATTATGAGAAGCACTTTCGATTAAATTAGTTTTAGTTACTTAGTTTTTTATAGTTATTTTCTATTTCTTTCATATTATTGCCATTTTTAATGTGTCTTTCACTTTAGTTTACCATGTGATATGTTTTATTTCTTCCGAGGATAAGTCCGCCTTTGTGCAATTTTTTTTTCTTGTTATACTTTAAGCTTTGTACGGTAGGTAGGAAGGTAGGTAGGGCTGTTAGGTAGGTAGGGATGTTAGGTAGGTAGGGATGTTAGGTAGGTAGGGATGGTAGGTAGGTAGGGCTGTTAGGTAGGTAGGGATGGTAGGTAGGTAGGGCTGATAGGTAGGTAGGGATGGTAGGTAGGTAGGGCTGTTAGGTAGGTAGGGATGGTAGGTAGGTAGGGCTGTTACGTAGATATTATTATGAGAAGCACTTTCGATTAAATTAGTTTTAGTTACTTAGTTTTTTATAGTTATTTTCTTTTTCTTTCATATTATTGCCATTTTTAATGTCTCCTTTCACTTTAGTTTACCATGTGATATGTTTTATTTGTTCTGAGGATAAGTCCGCCTTTGTGCAATTTTTTTTTCTTGTTATACTTTGAGCTTTGTACGGTAGGTAGGTAGGTAGGGCTGGTAGGTAGGTAGGGCTGGTAGGTAGGTAGGGCTGGTAGGTACGTAGGACTGGTAGGTAGGTAGGGCTGGTAGGTAGGTGGGGATGGTAGGTAGGTAGGGCTGTTAGGTAGGTAGGGCTGTTAGGTAGGTAGGGATGGTAGGTAGGTAGGGCTGTTAGGTAGATATTATTATGAGAAGCACTTTCGATTAAATTAGTTTTAGTTACTTAGTTTTTTGTAGTTATTTTCTATTCCTTTCATATTATTGCCATTTTTATCGTGTCCTTTCACTTTAGTTTACCATGTGATAGGTTTTATTTGTTCCGAGGATAAGTCCGCCTTTGTGCAATTTTTTTTTCTTGTTATACTTTGAGCTTTGTACGGTAGGTAGGTAGGTAGGTAGGTAGGTAGGGCTGGTAGGTAGGTAGGGCTGGTAGGTAGGTAGGGCTGGTAGGTAGGTAGGGCTGGTAGGTAGGTAGGGATGGTAGGTAGGTAGGGCTGGTAGGTAGGTAGGGCTGTTAGGTAGATATTATTATGAGTAGCACTTTCGATTAAATTAGTTTTAGTTACATAGTTTTTTATAGTTATTTTCTTTTTCTTTCATATTATTGCCATTTTTAATGTGTCCTTTCACTTTAGTTTACCATGTGATATGTTTTATTTGCTCCGGGAATAAGTCCGCCTTTGTGCAATTTTTTTTTCTTGTTATACTTTGAGCTTTGTACGGTAGGTAGGTAGGTAGGTAGGTAGGTAGGGCTGGTAGGTAGGTAGGGCTGGTAGGTAGGTAGGGCTGTTAGGTAGGTAGGGATGTTAGGTAGGTAGGGCTGGTAGGTAGGTAGGGCTGGTAGGTAGGTAGGGCTGTTAGGTAGGTAGGGATGTTAGGTAGGTAGGGATGGTAGGTAGGTAGGGCTGTTAGGTAGGTAGGGATGGTAGGTAGGTAGGGATGGTAGGTAGGTGGGGCTGATAGGTAGATAGGGCTGTTAGGTAGGTAGGGATGGTAGGTAGGTAGGGCTGTTAGGTAGATATTATTATGAGAAGCACTTTCGATTAAATTAGTTTTAGTTACTTAGTTTTTTATAGTTATTTTCTTTTTCTTTCATATTATTGCCATTTTTAATGTCTCCTTTCACTTTAGTTTACCATGTAATATGTTTTATTTGTTCTGAGGATAAGTCCGCCTTTGTGCAATTTTTTTTTCTTGTTATACTTTGAGCTTTGTACGGTAGGTAGGTAGGGCTGGTAGGTAGGTAGGGCTGGTAGGTAGGTAGGGCTGGTAGGTAGGTAGGGCTGGTAGGTAGGTAGGGCTGTTAGGTAGGTAGGGATGTTAGGTAGGTAGGGATGTTAGGTAGGTAGGGATGGTAGGTAGGTAGGGCTGTTAGGTAGGTAGGGATGGTAGGTAGGTAGGGCTGATAGGTAGGTAGGGATGGTAGGTAGGTAGGGCTGTTAGGTAGGTAGGGATGGTAGGTAGGTAGGGCTGATAGGTAGGTAGGGATGGTAGGTAGGTAGGGATGGTAGGTAGGTAGGGCTGTTACGTAGATATTATTATGAGAAGCACTTTCGATTAAATTAGTTTTAGTTACTTAGTTTTTTATAGTTATTTTCTTTTTCTTTCATATTATTGCCATTTTTAATGTCTCCTTTCACTATAGTGTACCATGTGATATGTTTTATTTGTTCTGAGGATAAGTCCGCCTTTGTGCAATTTTTTTTCTTGTTATACTTTGAGCTTTGTACGGTAGGTAGGTAGGGCTGGTAGGTAGGTAGGACTGGTAGGTAGGTAGGGCTGGTCGGTAGGTAGGGCTGGTAGGTAGGTAGGGCTGGTAGGTAGGTAGGGCTGGTAGGTAGGTAGGGATGGTAGGTAGGTAGGGCTGGTAGGTAGGTAGGGCTGGTAGGTAGGTAGGGCTGGTAGGTAGGTAGGGCTGTTAGGTAGGTAGGGATGTTAGGTAGGTAGGGATGGTAGGTAGGTAGGGCTGTTAGGTAGGTAGGGATGGTAGGTAGGTAGGGCTGATAGGTAGGTAGGGATGGTAGGTAGGTAGGGCTGTTAGGTAGGTAGGGATGGTAGGTAGGTAGGGCTGTTACGTAGATATTATTATGAGAAGCACTTTCGATTAAATTAGTTTTAGTTACTTAGTTTTTTATAGTTATTTTCTTTTTCTTTCATATTATTGCCATTTTTAATGTCTCCTTTCACTTTAGTTTACCATGTGATATGTTTTATTTGTTCTGAGGATAAGTCCGCCTTTGTGCAATTTTTTTTTCTTGTTATACTTTGAGCTTTGTACGGTAGGTAGGTAGGTAGGGCTGGTAGGTAGGTAGGGCTGGTAGTTAGGTAGGGCTGGTAGGTACGTAGGACTGGTAGGTAGGTAGGGCTGGTAGGTAGGTGGGGATGGTAGGTAGGTAGGGCTGTTAGGTAGGTAGGGCTGTTAGGTAGGTAGGGATGGTAGGTAGGTAGGGCTGTTAGGTAGATATTATTATGAGAAGCACTTTCGATTAAATTAGTTTTAGTTACTTAGTTTTTTGTAGTTATTTTCTATTCCTTTCATATTATTGCCATTTTTATCGTGTCCTTTCACTTTAGTTTACCATGTGATAGGTTTTATTTGTTCCGAGGATAAGTCCGCCTTTGTGCAATTTTTTTTTCTTGTTATACTTTGAGCTTTGTACGGTAGGTAGGTAGGTAGGTAGGTAGGTAGGGCTGGTAGGTAGGTAGGGCTGGTAGGTAGGTAGGGCTGGTAGGTAGGTAGGGATGGTAGGTAGGTAGGGCTGGTAGGTAGGTAGGGCTGTTAGGTAGATATTATTATGAGAAGCACTTTCGATTAAATTAGTTTTAGTTACATAGTTTTTTATAGTTATTTTCTTTTTCTTTCATATTATTGCCATTTTTAATGTGTCCTTTCACTTTAGTTTACCATGTGATATGTTTTATTTGTTCCGAGGATAAGTCCGCCTTTGTGCAATTTTTTTTTCTTGTTATACTTTGAGCTTTGTACGGTAGGTAGGAAGGTAGGTAGGGCTGGTAGGTAGGTAGGGCTGGTAGGTAGGTAGGGATGGTAGGTAGGTAGGGATGTTAGGTAGGTAGGGATGGTAGGTAGGTAGGGCTGTTAGGTGGGTAGGGATGGTAGGTAGGTAGGGATGGTAGGTAGGTAGGGCTGATAGGTAGGTAGGGCTGGTAGGTAGGTAGGGATGGTAGGTAGGTAGGGCTGTTAGGTAGATATTATTATGAGAAGCACTTTCGATTAAATTAGTTTTAGTTACTTAGTTTTTTATAGTTATTTTCTTTTTCTTTCATATTATTGCCATTTTTAATGTCTCCTTTCACTTTAGTTTACCATGTGATAGGTTTTATTTGTTCCGAGGATAAGTCCGCCTTTGTGCAATTTTTTTTTCTTGTTATACTTTGAGCTTTGTACGGTAGGTAGGTAGGTAGGGCTGGTAGGTAGGTAGGGCTGGTAGGTAGGTAGGGCTGGTAGGTAGGTAGGGCTGGTAGGTAGGTAGGGCTGGTAGGTAGGTAGGGCTGGTAGGTAGGTAGGGATGGTAGGTAGGTAGGGCTGGTAGGTAGGTAGGGCTGGTAGGTAGGTAGGGCTGGTAGGTAGGTAGGGATGGTAGGTAGGTAGGGCTGTTAGGTAGGTAGGGATGGTAGGTAGGTAGGGATGGTAGGTAGGTAGGGATGGTAGGTAGGTAGGGATGGTAGGTAGGTAGGGCTGTTAGGTAGATATTATTATGAGAAGCACTTTCGATTAAATTAGTTTTAGTTACTTAGTTTTTTGTAGTTATTTTCTATTTCTTTCATATTATTGCCATTTTTAATGTGTCCTTTCACTTTAGTTTACCATGTGATAGGTTTTATTTGTTCCGAGGATAAGTCCGCCTTTGTGCAATTTTTTTTGCTTGTTATACTTTGAGCTTTGTACGGTAGGTTGGTAGGTAGGGCTGGTAGGTAGGTAGGGCTGGTAGGTAGGTAGGGCTGGTAGGTACGTAGGGCTGGTAGGTAGGTAGGGCTGGTAGGTAGGTAGGGCTGGTAGGTAGGTAGGGCTGGTAGGTAGGTAGGGCTGTTGGGTAGGTAGGGATGTTAGGTAGGTAGGGATGGTAGGTAGGTAGGGCTGATAGGTAGGTAGGGCTGTTAGGTAGGTAGGGCTGATAGGTAGGTAGGGCTGTTAGGTAGGTAGGGATGGTAGGTAGGTAGGGCTGGTAGGTACGTAGGGCTGGTAGGTAGGTAGGGCTGGTAGGTAGGTAGGGATGGTAGGTAGGTAGGGCTGTTAGGTAGGTAGGGCTGTTAGGTAGGTAGGGATGGTAGGTAGGTAGGGCTGTTAGGTAGATATTATTATGAGAAGCACTTTCGATTAAATTAGTTTTAGTTACTTAGTTTTTTATAGTTATTTTCTATTTCTTTCATATTATTGCCATTTTTAATGTGTCCTTTCACTTTAGTTTACCATGTGATAGGTTTTATTTGTTCCGAGGATAAGTCCGCCTTTGTGCAATTTTTTTTTCTTGTTATACTTTGAGCTTTGTACGGTAGGTAGGTAGGTAGGGCTGGTAGGTAGGTAGGGCTGGTAGGTAGGTAGGGCTGGTAGGTACGTAGGACTGGTAGGTAGGTAGGGCTGGTAGGTAGGTGGGGATGGTAGGTAGGTAGGGCTGTTAGGTAGGTAGGGCTGTTAGGTAGGTAGGGATGGTAGGTAGGTAGGGCTGTTAGGTAGATATTATTATGAGAAGCACTTTCGATTAAATTAGTTTTAGTTACTTAGTTTTTTGTAGTTATTTTCTATTCCTTTCATATTATTGCCATTTTTAATGTGTCCTTTCACTTTAGTTTACCATGTGATAGGTTTTATTTGTTCCGAGGATAAGTCCGCCTTTGTGGAATTTTTTTTTCTTGTTATACTTTGAGCTTTGTACGGTAGGTAGGTAGGTAGGTAGGTAGGTAGGGCTGGTAGGTAGGTAGGGCTGGTAGGTAGGTAGGGCTGTTAGGTAGGTAGGGCTGGTAGGTAGGTAGGGATGGTAGGTAGGTAGGGCTGGTAGGTAGGTAGGGCTGTTAGGTAGATATTATTATGAGTAGCACTTTCGATTAAATTAGTTTTAGTTACATAGTTTTTTATAGTTATTTTCTTTTTCTTTCATATTATTGCCATTTTTAATGTGTCCTTTCACTTTAGTTTACCATGTGATATGTTTTATTTGTTCCGGGAATAAGTCCGCCTTTGTGCAATTTTTTTTTCTTGTTATACTTTGAGCTTTGTACGGTAGGTAGGAAGGTAGGTAGGGCTGGTAGGTAGGTAGGGCTGGTAGGTAGGTAGGGCTGATAGGTAGGTAGGGATGTTAGGTAGGTAGGGATGGTAGGTAGGTAGGGCTGTTAGGTAGGTAGGGATGTTAGGTAGGTAGGGATGGTAGGTAGGTAGGGCTGATAGGTAGGTAGGGCTGTTAGGTAGGTAGGGATGTTAGGTAGGTAGGGATGGTAGGTAGGTAGGGCTGTTAGGTAGGTAGGGATGGTAGGTAGGTAGGGCTGATAGGTAGGTAGGGATGGTAGGTAGGTAGGGCTGTTAGGTAGGTAGGGATGGTAGGTAGGTAGGGCTGATAGGTAGGTAGGGATGGTAGGTAGGTAGGGCTGTTAGGTAGGTAGGGATGGTAGGAAGGTAGGGCTGTTACGTAGATATTATTATGAGAAGCACTTTCGATTAAGTTTGTTTTAGTTACTTAGTTTTTTATAGTTATTTTCTTTTTCTTTCATATTATTGCCATTTTTAATGTCTCCTTTCACTTTAGTGTACCATGTGATATGTTTTATTTGTTCTGAGGATAAGTCCGCCTTTGTGCAATTTTTTTTCTTGTTATACTTTGAGCTTTGTACGGTAGGTAGGTAGGGCTGGTAGGTAGGTAGGACTGGTAGGTAGGTAGGGCTGGTAGGTAGGTAGGGCTGGTAGGTAGGTAGGGCTGGTAGGTAGGTAGGGCTGGTAGGTAGGTAGGGATGGTAGGTAGGTAGGGCTGGTAGGTAGGTAGGGCTGGTAGGTAGGTAGGGCTGTTAGGTAGGTAGGGATGTTAGGTAGGTAGGGATGGTAGGTAGGTAGGGCTGATAGGTAGGTAGGGCTGTAAGGTAGGAAGGGATGGTAGGTAGGTAGGGCTGTTAGGTAGATATTATTATGAGAAGCACTTTCGATTAAATTAGTTTTAGTTACTTAGTTTTTTATAGTTATTTTCTTTTTCTTTCATATTATTGCCATTTTTAATGTCTCCTTTCACTTTAGTTTATTATTTCACTTTAGTGATATGTTTTATTTGTTCTGAGGATAAGTCCGCCTTTGTGCAATTTTTTTTTCTTGTTATACTTTGAGCTTTGTACGGTAGGTAGGTAGGTAGGGCTGGTAGGTAGGTAGGGCTGGTAGGTAGGTAGGGCTGGTAGGTAGGTAGGGCTGGTAGGTAGGTAGGGATGGTAGGTAGGTAGGGCTGTTAGGTAGGTAGGGCTGTTAGGTAGGTAGGGTTGTTAGGTAGGTAGGGCTGTTAGGTAGATATTATTATGAGAAGCACTTTCGATTAAATTAGTTTTAGTTACTTAGTTTTTTATAGTTATTTTCTATTTCTTTCATATTATTGCCATTTTTAATGTGTCCTTTCACTTTAGTTTACCATGTGATAGGTTTTATTTGTTCCGAGGATAAGTCCGCCTTTGTGCAATTTTTTTTTCTTGTTATACTTTGAGCTTTGTACGGTAGGTAGGTAGGTAGGGCTGGTAGGTAGGTAGGACTGGTAGGTAGGTAGGGCTGGTAGGTAGGTAGGGCTGGTAGGTAGGTAGGGCTGGTAGGTAGGTAGGGCTGGTAGGTAGGTAGGGATGGTAGGTAGGTAGGGCTGTTAGGTAGGTAGGGATGGTAGGTAGGTAGGGATGGTAGGTAGGTAGGGATGGTAGGTAGGTAGGGATGGTAGGTAGGTAGGGCTGTTAGGTAGATATTATTATGAGAAGCACTTTCGATTAAATTAGTTTTAGTTACTTAGTTTTTTATAGTTATTTTCTATTTCTTTCATATTATTGCCATTTTTAATGTGTCTTTCACTTTAGTTTACCATGTGATATGTTTTATTTCTTCCGAGGATAAGTCCGCCTTTGTGCAATTTTTTTTTCTTGTTATACTTTAAGCTTTGTACGGTAGGTAGGAAGGTAGGTAGGGCTGTTAGGTAGGTAGGGATGTTAGGTAGGTAGGGATGGTAGGTAGGTAGGGCTGTTAGGTAGGTAGGGATGGTAGGTAGGTAGGGCTGATAGGTAGGTAGGGATGGTAGGTAGGTAGGGCTGTTAGGTAGGTAGGGATGGTAGGTAGGTAGGGCTGTTACGTAGATATTATTATGAGAAGCACTTTCGATTAAATTAGTTTTAGTTACTTAGTTTTTTATAGTTATTTTCTTTTTCTTTCATATTATTGCCATTTTTAATGTCTCCTTTCACTTTAGTTTACCATGTGATATGTTTTATTTGTTCTGAGGATAAGTCCGCCTTTGTGCAATTTTTTTTTCTTGTTATACTTTGAGCTTTGTACGGTAGGTAGGTAGGTAGGGCTGGTAGGTAGGTAGGGCTGGTAGGTAGGTAGGGCTGGTAGGTACGTAGGACTGGTAGGTAGGTAGGGCTGGTAGGTAGGTGGGGATGGTAGGTAGGTAGGGCTGTTAGGTAGGTAGGGCTGTTAGGTAGGTAGGGATGGTAGGTAGGTAGGGCTGTTAGGTAGATATTATTATGAGAAGCACTTTCGATTAAATTAGTTTTAGTTACTTAGTTTTTTGTAGTTATTTTCTATTCCTTTCATATTATTGCCATTTTTATCGTGTCCTTTCACTTTAGTTTACCATGTGATAGGTTTTATTTGTTCCGAGGATAAGTCCGCCTTTGTGCAATTTTTTTTTCTTGTTATACTTTGAGCTTTGTACGGTAGGTAGGTAGGTAGGTAGGTAGGTAGGGCTGGTAGGTAGGTAGGGCTGGTAGGTAGGTAGGGCTGGTAGGTAGGTAGGGCTGGTAGGTAGGTAGGGATGGTAGGTAGGTAGGGCTGGTAGGTAGGTAGGGCTGTTAGGTAGATATTATTATGAGAAGCACTTTCGATTAAATTAGTTTTAGTTACATAGTTTTTTATAGTTATTTTCTTTTTCTTTCATATTATTGCCATTTTTAATGTGTCCTTTCACTTTAGTTTACCATGTGATATGTTTTATTTGCTCCGGGAATAAGTCC
The DNA here is from genome assembly GCA_918358865.1 of Melinaea marsaeus rileyi. Lineage (NCBI taxonomy): Eukaryota > Metazoa > Arthropoda > Insecta > Lepidoptera > Nymphalidae > Melinaea > Melinaea marsaeus. The sequence continues at coordinate 8,035,088 of OU911094.1, forward strand.
GCCTTTGTGCAATTTTTTTTTCTTGTTATACTTTGAGCTTTGTACGGTAGGTAGGTAGGTAGGTAGGTAGGTAGGGCTGGTAGGTAGGTAGGGCTGGTAGGTAGGTAGGGCTGTTAGGTAGGTAGGGATGTTAGGTAGGTAGGGCTGGTAGGTAGGTAGGGCTGGTAGGTAGGTAGGGCTGTTAGGTAGGTAGGGATGTTAGGTAGGTAGGGATGGTAGGTAGGTAGGGCTGTTAGGTAGGTAGGGATGGTAGGTAGGTAGGGATGGTAGGTAGGTGGGGCTGATAGGTAGATAGGGCTGTTAGGTAGGTAGGGATGGTAGGTAGGTAGGGCTGTTAGGTAGATATTATTATGAGAAGCACTTTCGATTAAATTAGTTTTAGTTACTTAGTTTTTTATAGTTATTTTCTTTTTCTTTCATATTATTGCCATTTTTAATGTCTCCTTTCACTTTAGTTTACCATGTAATATGTTTTATTTGTTCTGAGGATAAGTCCGCCTTTGTGCAATTTTTTTTTCTTGTTATACTTTGAGCTTTGTACGGTAGGTAGGTAGGGCTGGTAGGTAGGTAGGGCTGGTAGGTAGGTAGGGCTGGTAGGTAGGTAGGGCTGGTAGGTAGGTAGGGCTGTTAGGTAGGTAGGGATGTTAGGTAGGTAGGGATGTTAGGTAGGTAGGGATGGTAGGTAGGTAGGGCTGTTAGGTAGGTAGGGATGGTAGGTAGGTAGGGCTGATAGGTAGGTAGGGATGGTAGGTAGGTAGGGCTGTTAGGTAGGTAGGGATGGTAGGTAGGTAGGGCTGATAGGTAGGTAGGGATGGTAGGTAGGTAGGGATGGTAGGTAGGTAGGGCTGTTACGTAGATATTATTATGAGAAGCACTTTCGATTAAATTAGTTTTAGTTACTTAGTTTTTTATAGTTATTTTCTTTTTCTTTCATATTATTGCCATTTTTAATGTCTCCTTTCACTATAGTGTACCATGTGATATGTTTTATTTGTTCTGAGGATAAGTCCGCCTTTGTGCAATTTTTTTTCTTGTTATACTTTGAGCTTTGTACGGTAGGTAGGTAGGGCTGGTAGGTAGGTAGGACTGGTAGGTAGGTAGGGCTGGTCGGTAGGTAGGGCTGGTAGGTAGGTAGGGCTGGTAGGTAGGTAGGGCTGGTAGGTAGGTAGGGATGGTAGGTAGGTAGGGCTGGTAGGTAGGTAGGGCTGGTAGGTAGGTAGGGCTGGTAGGTAGGTAGGGCTGTTAGGTAGGTAGGGATGTTAGGTAGGTAGGGATGGTAGGTAGGTAGGGCTGTTAGGTAGGTAGGGATGGTAGGTAGGTAGGGCTGGTAGGTAGGTAGGGATGGTAGGTAGGTAGGGCTGTTAGGTAGGTAGGGATGGTAGGTAGGTAGGGCTGTTACGTAGATATTATTATGAGAAGCACTTTCGATTAAATTAGTTTTAGTTACTTAGTTTTTTATAGTTATTTTCTTTTTCTTTCATATTATTGCCATTTTTAATGTCTCCTTTCACTTTAGTTTACCATGTGATATGTTTTATTTGTTCTGAGGATAAGTCCGCCTTTGTGCAATTTTTTTTTCTTGTTATACTTTGAGCTTTGTACGGTAGGTAGGTAGGTAGGGCTGGTAGGTAGGTAGGGCTGGTAGTTAGGTAGGGCTGGTAGGTACGTAGGACTGGTAGGTAGGTAGGGCTGGTAGGTAGGTGGGGATGGTAGGTAGGTAGGGCTGTTAGGTAGGTAGGGCTGGTAGGTAGGTAGGGATGGTAGGTAGGTAGGGCTGTTAGGTAGATATTATTATGAGAAGCACTTTCGATTAAATTAGTTTTAGTTACTTAGTTTTTTGTAGTTATTTTCTATTCCTTTCATATTATTGCCATTTTTATCGTGTCCTTTCACTTTAGTTTACCATGTGATAGGTTTTATTTGTTCCGAGGATAAGTCCGCCTTTGTGCAATTTTTTTTTCTTGTTATACTTTGAGCTTTGTACGGTAGGTAGGTAGGTAGGTAGGTAGGTAGGGCTGGTAGGTAGGTAGGGCTGGTAGGTAGGTAGGGCTGGTAGGTAGGTAGGGATGGTAGGTAGGTAGGGCTGGTAGGTAGGTAGGGCTGTTAGGTAGATATTATTATGAGTAGCACTTTCGATTAAATTAGTTTTAGTTACATAGTTTTTTATAGTTATTTTCTTTTTCTTTCATATTATTGCCATTTTTAATGTGTCCTTTCACTTTAGTTTACCATGTGATATGTTTTATTTGTTCCGGGAATAAGTCCGCCTTTGTGCAATTTTTTTTTCTTGTTATACTTTGAGCTTTGTACGGTAGGTAGGAAGGTAGGTAGGGCTGGTAGGTAGGTAGGGCTGGTAGGTAGGTAGGGCTGTTAGGTAGGTAGGGCTGTTAGGTAGGTAGGGATGGTAGGTAGGTAGGGCTGTTAGGTGGGTAGGGATGGTAGGTAGGTAGGGATGGTAGGTAGGTAGGGCTGATAGGTAGGTAGGGCTGTTAGGTAGGTAGGGATGGTAGGTAGGTAGGGCTGTTAGGTAGATATTATTATGAGAAGCACTTTCGATTAAATTAGTTTTAGTTACTTAGTTTTTTATAGTTATTTTCTTTTTCTTTCATATTATTGCCATTTTTAATGTTTCCTTTCACTTTAGTTTACCATGTGATAGGTTTTATTTGTTCCGAGGATAAGTCCGCCTTTGTGCAATTTTTTTTTCTTGTTATACTTTGAGCTTTGTACGGTAGGTAGGTAGGTAGGGCTGGTAGGTAGGTAGGGCTGGTAGGTAGGTAGGGCTGGTAGGTAGGTAGGGCTGGTAGGTAGGTAGGGCTGGTAGGTAGGTAGGGCTGGTAGGTAGGTAGGGATGGTAGGTAGGTAGGGCTGGTAGGTAGGTAGGGCTGGTAGGTAGGTAGGGCTGGTAGGTAGGTAGGGATGGTAGGTAGGTAGGGCTGTTAGGTAGGTAGGGATGGTAGGTAGGTAGGGATGGTAGGTAGGTAGGGATGGTAGGTAGGTAGGGATGGTAGGTAGGTAGGGCTGTTAGGTAGATATTATTATGAGAAGCACTTTCGATTAAATTAGTTTTAGTTACTTAGTTTTTTGTAGTTATTTTCTATTTCTTTCATATTATTGCCATTTTTAATGTGTCCTTTCACTTTAGTTTACCATGTGATAGGTTTTATTTGTTCCGAGGATAAGTCCGCCTTTGTGCAATTTTTTTTGCTTGTTATACTTTGAGCTTTGTACGGTAGGTTGGTAGGTAGGGCTGGTAGGTAGGTAGGGCTGGTAGGTAGGTAGGGCTGGTAGGTACGTAGGGCTGGTAGGTAGGTAGGGCTGGTAGGTAGGTAGGGATGGTAGGTAGGTAGGGCTGTTAGGTAGGTAGGGCTGTTAGGTAGGTAGGGATGGTAGGTAGGTAGGGCTGTTAGGTAGATATTATTATGAGAAGCACTTTCGATTAAATTAGTTTTAGTTACTTAGTTTTTTATAGTTATTTTCTATTTCGTTCATATTATTGCCATTTTTAATGTGTCCTTTCACTTTAGTTTACCATGTGATAGGTTTTATTTGTTCCGAGGATAAGTCCGCCTTTGTGCAATTTTTTTTTCTTGTTATACTTTGAGCTTTGTACGGTAGGTAGGTAGGTAGGTAGGTAGGGCTGGTAGGTAGGTAGGGCTGGTAGGTAGGTAGGGCTGGTAGGTAGGTAGGGCTGGTAGGTAGGTAGGGCTGGTAGGTAGGTAGGGATGGTAGGTAGGTAGGGATGGTAGGTAGGTAGGGCTGGTAGGTAGGTAGGGCTGGTAGGTAGGTAGGGATGGTAGGTAGGTAGGGATGGTAGGTAGGTAGGGCTGGTAGGTAGGTAGGGCTGTTAGGTAGGTAGGGATGTTAGGTAGGTAGGGATGGTAGGTAGGTAGGGCTGTTAGGTAGGTAGGGATGGTAGGTAGGTAGGGCTGATAGGTAGGTAGGGATGGTAGGTAGGTAGGGCTGTTAGGTAGGTAGGGATGGTAGGTAGGTAGGGCTGTTACGTAGATATTATTATGAGAAGCACTTTCGATTAAATTAGTTTTAGTTACTTAGTTTTTTATAGTTATTTTCTTTTTCTTTCATATTATTGCCATTTTTAATGTCTCCTTTCACTTTAGTTTACCATGTGATATGTTTTATTTGTTCTGAGGATAAGTCCGCCTTTGTGCAATTTTTTTTTCTTGTTATACTTTGAGCTTTGTACGGTAGGTAGGTAGGTAGGGCTGGTAGGTAGGTAGGGCTGGTAGGTAGGTAGGGCTGGTAGGTACGTAGGACTGGTAGGTAGGTAGGGCTGGTAGGTAGGTGGGGATGGTAGGTAGGTAGGGCTGTTAGGTAGGTAGGGCTGTTAGGTAGGTAGGGATGGTAGGTAGGTAGGGCTGTTAGGTAGATATTATTATGAGAAGCACTTTCGATTAAATTAGTTTTAGTTACTTAGTTTTTTGTAGTTATTTTCTATTCCTTTCATATTATTGCCATTTTTAATGTGTCCTTTCACTTTAGTTTACCATGTGATAGGTTTTATTTGTTCCGAGGATAAGTCCGCCTTTGTGGAATTTTTTTTTCTTGTTATACTTTGAGCTTTGTACGGTAGGTAGGTAGGTAGGTAGGTAGGTAGGGCTGGTAGGTAGGTAGGGCTGGTAGGTAGGTAGGGCTGGTAGGTAGGTAGGGCTGGTAGGTAGGTAGGGATGGTAGGTAGGTAGGGCTGGTAGGTAGGTAGGGCTGTTAGGTAGATATTATTATGAGTAGCACTTTCGATTAAATTAGTTTTAGTTACATAGTTTTTTATAGTTATTTTCTTTTTCTTTCATATTATTGCCATTTTTAATGTGTCCTTTCACTTTAGTTTACCATGTGATATGTTTTATTTGTTCCGGGAATAAGTCCGCCTTTGTGCAATTTTTTTTTCTTGTTATACTTTGAGCTTTGTACGGTAGGTAGGAAGGTAGGTAGGGCTGGTAGGTAGGTAGGGCTGGTAGGTAGGTAGGGCTGTTAGGTAGGTAGGGATGTTAGGTAGGTAGGGATGGTAGGTAGGTAGGGCTGTTAGGTAGGTAGGGATGGTAGGTAGGTAGGGATGGTAGGTAGGTAGGGCTGATAGGTAGGTAGGGCTGTTAGGTAGGTAGGGATGTTAGGTAGGTAGGGATGGTAGGTAGGTAGGGCTGTTAGGTAGGTAGGGATGGTAGGTAGGTAGGGCTGATAGGTAGGTAGGGATGGTAGGTAGGTAGGGCTGTTAGGTAGGTAGGGATGGTAGGTAGGTAGGGCTGATAGGTAGGTAGGGATGGTAGGTAGGTAGGGCTGTTAGGTAGGTAGGGATGGTAGGAAGGTAGGGCTGTTACGTAGATATTATTATGAGAAGCACTTTCGATTAAGTTTGTTTTAGTTACTTAGTTTTTTATAGTTATTTTCTTTTTCTTTCATATTATTGCCATTTTTAATGTCTCCTTTCACTTTAGTGTACCATGTGATATGTTTTATTTGTTCTGAGGATAAGTCCGCCTTTGTGCAATTTTTTTTCTTGTTATACTTTGAGCTTTGTACGGTAGGTAGGTAGGGCTGGTAGGTAGGTAGGACTGGTAGGTAGGTAGGGCTGGTAGGTAGGTAGGGCTGGTAGGTAGGTAGGGCTGGTAGGTAGGTAGGGCTGGTAGGTAGGTAGGGATGGTAGGTAGGTAGGGCTGGTAGGTAGGTAGGGCTGGTAGGTAGGTAGGGCTGTTAGGTAGGTAGGGATGTTAGGTAGGTAGGGATGGTAGGTAGGTAGGGCTGATAGGTAGGTAGGGCTGTAAGGTAGGAAGGGATGGTAGGTAGGTAGGGCTGTTAGGTAGATATTATTATGAGAAGCACTTTCGATTAAATTAGTTTTAGTTACTTAGTTTTTTATAGTTATTTTCTTTTTCTTTCATATTATTGCCATTTTTAATGTCTCCTTTCACTTTAGTTTATTATTTCACTTTAGTGATATGTTTTATTTGTTCTGAGGATAAGTCCGCCTTTGTGCAATTTTTTTTTCTTGTTATACTTTGAGCTTTGTACGGTAGGTAGGTAGGTAGGGCTGGTAGGTAGGTAGGGCTGGTAGGTAGGTAGGGCTGGTAGGTAGGTAGGGCTGGTAGGTAGGTAGGGATGGTAGGTAGGTAGGGCTGTTAGGTAGGTAGGGCTGTTAGGTAGGTAGGGTTGGTAGGTAGGTAGGGCTGTTAGGTAGATATTATTATGAGAAGCACTTTCGATTAAATTAGTTTTAATTACTTAGTTTTTTATAGTTATTTTCTATTTCTTTCATATTATTGCCATTTTTAATGTGTCCTTTCACTTTAGTTTACCATGTGATAGGTTTTATTTGTTCCGAGGATAAGTCCGCCTTTGTGCAATTTTTTTTTCTTGTTATACTTTGAGCTTTGTACGGTAGGTAGGTAGGTAGGGCTGGTAGGTAGGTAGGACTGGTAGGTAGGTAGGGCTGGTAGGTAGGTAGGGCTGGTAGGTAGGTAGGGCTGGTAGGTAGGTAGGGCTGGTAGGTAGGTAGGGATGGTAGGTAGGTAGGGCTGTTAGGTAGGTAGGGATGGTAGGTAGGTAGGGATGGTAGGTAGGTAGGGATGGTAGGTAGGTAGGGATGGTAGGTAGGTAGGGCTGTTAGGTAGATATTATTATGAGAAGCACTTTCGATTAAATTAGTTTTAGTTACTTAGTTTTTTATAGTTATTTTCTATTTCTTTCATATTATTGCCATTTTTAATGTGTCTTTCACTTTAGTTTACCATGTGATATGTTTTATTTCTTCCGAGGATAAGTCCGCCTTTGTGCAATTTTTTTTTCTTGTTATACTTTAAGCTTTGTACGGTAGGTAGGAAGGTAGGTAGGGCTGTTAGGTAGGTAGGGATGTTAGGTAGGTAGGGATGGTAGGTAGGTAGGGCTGTTAGGTAGGTAGGGATGGTAGGTAGGTAGGGCTGATAGGTAGGTAGGGATGGTAGGTAGGTAGGGCTGTTAGGTAGGTAGGGATGGTAGGTAGGTAGGGCTGTTACGTAGATATTATTATGAGAAGCACTTTCGATTAAATTAGTTTTAGTTACTTAGTTTTTTATAGTTATTTTCTTTTTCTTTCATATTATTGCCATTTTTAATGTCTCCTTTCACTTTAGTTTACCATGTGATATGTTTTATTTGTTCTGAGGATAAGTCCGCCTTTGTGCAATTTTTTTTTCTTGTTATACTTTGAGCTTTGTACGGTAGGTAGGTAGGTAGGGCTGGTAGGTAGGTAGGGCTGGTAGGTAGGTAGGGCTGGTAGGTACGTAGGACTGGTAGGTAGGTAGGGCTGGTAGGTAGGTGGGGATGGTAGGTAGGTAGGGCTGTTAGGTAGGTAGGGCTGTTAGGTAGGTAGGGATGGTAGGTAGGTAGGGCTGTTAGGTAGATATTATTATGAGAAGCACTTTCGATTAAATTAGTTTTAGTTACTTAGTTTTTTGTAGTTATTTTCTATTCCTTTCATATTATTGCCATTTTTATCGTGTCCTTTCACTTTAGTTTACCATGTGATAGGTTTTATTTGTTCCGAGGATAAGTCCGCCTTTGTGCAATTTTTTTTTCTTGTTATACTTTGAGCTTTGTACGGTAGGTAGGTAGGTAGGTAGGTAGGTAGGGCTGGTAGGTAGGTAGGGCTGGTAGGTAGGTAGGGCTGGTAGGTAGGTAGGGCTGGTAGGTAGGTAGGGATGGTAGGTAGGTAGGGCTGGTAGGTAGGTAGGGCTGTTAGGTAGATATTATTATGAGTAGCACTTTCGATTAAATTAGTTTTAGTTACATAGTTTTTTATAGTTATTTTCTTTTTCTTTCATATTATTGCCATTTTTAATGTGTCCTTTCACTTTAGTTTACCATGTGATATGTTTTATTTGCTCCGGGAATAAGTCCGCCTTTGTGCAATTTTTTTTTCTTGTTATACTTTGAGCTTTGTACGGTAGGTAGGTAGGTAGGTAGGTAGGTAGGGCTGGTAGGTAGGTAGGGCTGGTAGGTAGGTAGGGCTGTTAGGTAGGTAGGGATGTTAGGTAGGTAGGGCTGGTAGGTAGGTAGGGCTGGTAGGTAGGTAGGGCTGTTAGGTAGGTAGGGATGTTAGGTAGGTAGGGATGGTAGGTAGGTAGGGCTGTTAGGTAGGTAGGGATGGTAGGTAGGTAGGGATGGTAGGTAGGTGGGGCTGATAGGTAGATAGGGCTGTTAGGTAGGTAGGGATGGTAGGTAGGTAGGGCTGTTAGGTAGATATTATTATGAGAAGCACTTTCGATTAAATTAGTTTTAGTTACTTAGTTTTTTATAGTTATTTTCTTTTTCTTTCATATTATTGCCATTTTTAATGTCTCCTTTCACTTTAGTTTACCATGTAATATGTTTTATTTGTTCTGAGGATAAGTCCGCCTTTGTGCAATTTTTTTTTCTTGTTATACTTTGAGCTTTGTACGGTAGGTAGGTAGGGCTGGTAGGTAGGTAGGGCTGGTAGGTAGGTAGGGCTGGTAGGTAGGTAGGGCTGGTAGGTAGGTAGGGCTGTTAGGTAGGTAGGGATGTTAGGTAGGTAGGGATGTTAGGTAGGTAGGGATGGTAGGTAGGTAGGGCTGTTAGGTAGGTAGGGATGGTAGGTAGGTAGGGCTGATAGGTAGGTAGGGATGGTAGGTAGGTAGGGCTGTTAGGTAGGTAGGGATGGTAGGTAGGTAGGGCTGATAGGTAGGTAGGGATGGTAGGTAGGTAGGGATGGTAGGTAGGTAGGGCTGTTACGTAGATATTATTATGAGAAGCACTTTCGATTAAATTAGTTTTAGTTACTTAGTTTTTTATAGTTATTTTCTTTTTCTTTCATATTATTGCCATTTTTAATGTCTCCTTTCACTATAGTGTACCATGTGATATGTTTTATTTGTTCTGAGGATAAGTCCGCCTTTGTGCAATTTTTTTTCTTGTTATACTTTGAGCTTTGTACGGTAGGTAGGTAGGGCTGGTAGGTAGGTAGGGCTGGTAGGTAGGTAGGGCTGGTCGGTAGGTAGGGCTGGTAGGTAGGTAGGGCTGGTAGGTAGGTAGGGCTGGTAGGTAGGTAGGGATGGTAGGTAGGTAGGGCTGGTAGGTAGGTAGGGCTGGTAGGTAGGTAGGGCTGGTAGGTAGGTAGGGCTGTTAGGTAGGTAGGGATGTTAGGTAGGTAGGGATGGTAGGTAGGTAGGGCTGTTAGGTAGGTAGGGATGGTAGGTAGGTAGGGCTGATAGGTAGGTAGGGATGGTAGGTAGGTAGGGCTGTTAGGTAGGTAGGGATGGTAGGTAGGTAGGGCTGTTACGTAGATATTATTATGAGAAGCACTTTCGATTAAATTAGTTTTAGTTACTTAGTTTTTTATAGTTATTTTCTTTTTCTTTCATATTATTGCCATTTTTAATGTCTCCTTTCACTTTAGTTTACCATGTGATATGTTTTATTTGTTCTGAGGATAAGTCCGCCTTTGTGCAATTTTTTTTTCTTGTTATACTTTGAGCTTTGTACGGTAGGTAGGTAGGTAGGGCTGGTAGGTAGGTAGGGCTGGTAGGTAGGTAGGGCTGGTAGGTACGTAGGACTGGTAGGTAGGTAGGGCTGGTAGGTAGGTGGGGATGGTAGGTAGGTAGGGCTGTTAGGTAGGTAGGGCTGTTAGGTAGGTAGGGATGGTAGGTAGGTAGGGCTGTTAGGTAGATATTATTATGAGAAGCACTTTCGATTAAATTAGTTTTAGTTACTTAGTTTTTTGTAGTTATTTTCTATTCCTTTCATATTATTGCCATTTTTATCGTGTCCTTTCACTTTAGTTTACCATGTGATAGGTTTTATTTGTTCCGAGGATAAGTCCGCCTTTGTGCAATTTTTTTTTCTTGTTATACTTTGAGCTTTGTACGGTAGGTAGGTAGGTAGGTAGGTAGGTAGGGCTGGTAGGTAGGTAGGGCTGGTAGGTAGGTAGGGCTGGTAGGTAGGTAGGGATGGTAGGTAGGTAGGGCTGGTAGGTAGGTAGGGCTGTTAGGTAGATATTATTATGAGTAGCACTTTCGATTAAATTAGTTTTAGTTACATAGTTTTTTATAGTTATTTTCTTTTTCTTTCATATTATTGCCATTTTTAATGTGTCCTTTCACTTTAGTTTACCATGTGATATGTTTTATTTGTTCCGGGAATAAGTCCGCCTTTGTGCAATTTTTCTTTCTTGTTATACTTTGAGCTTTGTACGGTAGGTAGGAAGGTAGGTAGGGCTGGTAGGTAGGTAGGGATGGTAGGTAGGTAGGGCTGGTAGGTAGGTAGGGCTGGTAGGTAGGTAGGGCTGGTAGGTAGGTAGGGCTGTTAGGTAGGTAGGGATGTTAGGTAGGTAGGGATGGTAGGTAGGTAGGGCTGTTAGGTAGGTAGGGATGGTAGGTAGGTAGGGCTGATAGGTAGGTAGGGATGGTAGGTAGGTAGGGCTGTTAGGTAGGTAGGGATGGTAGGTAGGTAGGGCTGTTACGTAGATATTATTATGAGAAGCACTTTCGATTAAATTAGTTTTAGTTACTTAGTTTTTTATAGTTATTTTCTTTTTCTTTCATATTATTGCCATTTTTAATGTCTCCTTTCACTTTAGTTTACCATGTGATATGTTTTATTTGTTCTGAGGATAAGTCCGCCTTTGTGCAATTTTTTTTTCTTGTTATACTTTGAGCTTTGTACGGTAGGTAGGTAGGTAGGGCTGGTAGGTAGGTAGGGCTGGTAGGTAGGTAGGGCTGGTAGGTACGTAGGACTGGTAGGTAGGTAGGGCTGGTAGGTAGGTGGGGATGGTAGGTAGGTAGGGCTGTTAGGTAGGTAGGGCTGTTAGGTAGGTAGGGATGGTAGGTAGGTAGGGCTGTTAGGTAGATATTATTATGAGAAGCACTTTCGATTAAATTAGTTTTAGTTACTTAGTTTTTTGTAGTTATTTTCTATTCCTTTCATATTATTGCCATTTTTATCGTGTCCTTTCACTTTAGTTTACCATGTGATAGGTTTTATTTGTTCCGAGGATAAGTCCGCCTTTGTGCAATTTTTTTTTCTTGTTATACTTTGAGCTTTGTACGGTAGGTAGGTAGGTAGGTAGGTAGGTAGGGCTGGTAGGTAGGTAGGGCTGGTAGGTAGGTAGGGCTGGTAGGTAGGTAGGGATGGTAGGTAGGTAGGGCTGGTAGGTAGGTAGGGCTGTTAGGTAGATATTATTATGAGTAGCACTTTCGATTAAATTAGTTTTAGTTACATAGTTTTTTATAGTTATTTTCTTTTTCTTTCATATTATTGCCATTTTTAATGTGTCCTTTCACTTTAGTTTACCATGTGATATGTTTTATTTGTTCCGGGAATAAGTCCGCCTTTGTGCAATTTTTTTTTCTTGTTATACTTTGAGCTTTGTACGGTAGGTAGGAAGGTAGGTAGGGCTGGTAGGTAGGTAGGGCTGGTAGGTAGGTAGGGCTGTTAGGTAGGTAGGGATGTTAGGTAGGTAGGGATGGTAGGTAGGTAGGGCTGTTAGGTGGGTAGGGATGGTAGGTAGGTAGGGATGGTAGGTAGGTAGGGCTGATAGGTAGGTAGGGCTGTTAGGTAGGTAGGGATGGTAGGTAGGTAGGGCTGTTAGGTAGATATTATTATGAGAAGCACTTTCGATTAAATTAGTTTTAGTTACTTAGTTTTTTATAGTTATTTTCTTTTTCTTTCATATTATTGCCATTTTTAATGTTTCCTTTCACTTTAGTTTACCATGTGATAGGTTTTATTTGTTCCGAGGATAAGTCCGCCTTTGTGCAATTTTTTTTTCTTGTTATACTTTGAGCTTTGTACGGTAGGTAGGTAGGTAGGGCTGGTAGGTAGGTAGGGCTGGTAGGTAGGTAGGGCTGGTAGGTAGGTAGGGCTGGTAGGTAGGTAGGGCTGGTAGGTAGGTAGGGCTGGTAGGTAGGTAGGGATGGTAGGTAGGTAGGGCTGGTAGGTAGGTAGGGCTGGTAGGTAGGTAGGGCTGGTAGGTAGGTAGGGCTGGTAGGTAGGTAGGGCTGGTAGGTAGGTAGGGATGGTAGGTAGGTAGGGCTGGTAGGTAGGTAGGGCTGTTAGGTAGGTAGGGATGGTAGGTAGGTAGGGCTGTTAGGTAGGTAGGGATGGTAGGTAGGTATGGCTGTTAGGTAGATATTATTATGAGAAGCACTTTCGATTAAATTAGTTTTAGTTACTTAGTTTTTTAAAGTTATTTTCTATTTCTTTCATATTATTGCCATTTTTAATGTGTCCTTTCACTTTAGTTTACCATGTGATATGTTTTATTTCTTCCGAGGATAAGTCCGCCTTTGTGCAATTTTTTTTTCTTGTTATACTTTGAGCTTTGTACGGTAGGTAGGAAGGTAGGTAGGGCTGGTAGGTAGGTAGGGCTGGTAGGTAGGTAGGGCTGGTAGGTAGGTAGGGCTGGTAGGTAGTTAGGGCTGTTAGGTAGGTAGGGATGGTAGGTAGGTAGAGCTGCTAGGTAGGTAGGGATGGTAGGTAGGTAGGGCTGATAGGTAGGTAGGGATGGTAGGTAGGTAGGGCTGTTAGGTAGATATTATTATGAGAAGCACTTTCGATTAAATTAGTTTTAGTTACTTAGTTTTTTATAGTTATTTTCTTTTTCTTTCATATTATTGCCATTTTTAATGTCTCCTTTCACTTTAGTTTACCATGTAATATGTTTTATTTGTTCTGAGGATAAGTCCGCCTTTGTGCAATTTTTTTTTCTTGTTATACTTTGAGCTTTGTACGGTAGGTAGGTAGGGCTGGTAGGTAGGTAGGGCTGGTAGGTAGGTAGGGATGGTAGGTAGGTAGGGCTGATAGGTAGGTAGGGATGGTAGGTAGGTAGGGCTGTTAGGTAGGTAGGGATGGTAGGTAGGTAGGGCTGATAGGTAGGTAGGGATGGTAGGTAGGTAGGGCTGTTAGGTAGATATTATTATGAGAAGCACTTTCGATTAAATTAGTTTTAGTTACTTAGTTTTTTATAGTTATTTTCTATTTCGTTCATATTATTGCCATTTTTAATGTGTCCTTTCACTTTAGTTTACCATGTGATAGGTTTTATTTGTTCCGAGGATAAGTCCGCCTTTGTGCAATTTTTTTTTCTTGTTATACTTTGAGCTTTGTACGGTAGGTAGGAAGGTAGGTAGGGCTGGTAGGTAGGTAGGGCTGGTAGGTAGGTAGGGCTGGTAGGTAGGTAGGGCTGGTAGGTAGGTAGGGCTGGTAGGTAGTTAGGGCTGTTAGGTAGGTAGGGATGGTAGGTAGGTAGAGCTGCTAGGTAGGTAGGGATGGTAGGTAGTTAGGGCTGGTAGGTAGGTAGGGATGGTAGGTAGGTAGGGATGGTAGGTAGGTAGGGCTGGTAGGTAGGTAGGGCTGTTAGGTAGGTAGGGATGTTAGGTAGGTAGGGATGGTAGGTAGGTAGGGCTGTTAGGTAGGTAGGGATGGTAGGTAGGTAGGGCTGATAGGTAGGTAGGGATGGTAGGTAGGTAGGGCTGTTAGGTAGGTAGGGATGGTAGGTAGGTAGGGCTGTTACGTAGATATTATTATGAGAAGCACTTTCGATTAAATTAGTTTTAGTTACTTAGTTTTTTATAGTTATTTTCTTTTTCTTTCATATTATTGCCATTTTTAATGTCTCCTTTCACTTTAGTTTACCATGTGATATGTTTTATTTGTTCTGAGGATAAGTCCGCCTTTGTGCAATTTTTTTTTCTTGTTATACTTTGAGCTTTGTACGGTAGGTAGGTAGGTAGGGCTGGTAGGTAGGTAGGGCTGGTAGGTAGGTAGGGCTGGTAGGTACGTAGGACTGGTAGGTAGGTAGGGCTGGTAGGTAGGTGGGGATGGTAGGTAGGTAGGGCTGTTAGGTAGGTAGGGCTGTTAGGTAGGTAGGGATGGTAGGTAGGTAGGGCTGTTAGGTAGATATTATTATGAGAAGCACTTTCGATTAAATTAGTTTTAGTTACTTAGTTTTTTGTAGTTATTTTCTATTCCTTTCATATTATTGCCATTTTTATCGTGTCCTTTCACTTTAGTTTACCATGTGATAGGTTTTATTTGTTCCGAGGATAAGTCCGCCTTTGTGCAATTTTTTTTTCTTGTTATACTTTGAGCTTTGTACGGTAGGTAGGTAGGTAGGTAGGTAGGTAGGGCTGGTAGGTAGGTAGGGCTGGTAGGTAGGTAGGGCTGGTAGGTAGGTAGGGATGGTAGGTAGGTAGGGCTGGTAGGTAGGTAGGGCTGTTAGGTAGATATTATTATGAGTAGCACTTTCGATTAAATTAGTTTTAGTTACATAGTTTTTTATAGTTATTTTCTTTTTCTTTCATATTATTGCCATTTTTAATGTGTCCTTTCACTTTAGTTTACCATGTGATATGTTTTATTTGTTCCGGGAATAAGTCCGCCTTTGTGCAATTTTTTTTTCTTGTTATACTTTGAGCTTTGTACGGTAGGTAGGAAGGTAGGTAGGGCTGGTAGGTAGGTAGGGCTGGTAGGTAGGTAGGGCTGTTAGGTAGGTAGGGATGTTAGGTAGGTAGGGATGGTAGGTAGGTAGGGCTGTTAGGTGGGTAGGGATGGTAGGTAGGTAGGGATGTTAGGTAGGTAGGGCTGATAGGTAGGTAGGGCTGTTAGGTAGGTAGGGATGGTAGGTAGGTAGGGCTGTTAGGTAGATATTATTATGAGAAGCACTTTCGATTAAATTAGTTTTAGTTACTTAGTTTTTTATAGTTATTTTCTTTTTCTTTCATATTATTGCCATTTTTAATGTCTCCTTTCACTTTAGTTTACCATGTAATATGTTTTATTTGTTCTGAGGATAAGTCCGCCTTTGTGCAATTTTTTTTTCTTGTTATACTTTGAGCTTTGTACGGTAGGTAGGTAGGTAGGGCTGGTAGGTAGGTAGGGCTGGTAGGTAGGTAGGGCTGGTAGGTAGGTAGGGCTGGTAGGTAGGTAGGGCTGGTAGGTAGGTAGGGATGGTAGGTAGGTAGGGCTGTTAGGTAGGTAGGGATGGTAGGTAGGTAGGGCTGTTAGGTAGGTAGGGATGGTAGGTAGGTATGGCTGTTAGGTAGATATTATTATGAGAAGCACTTTCGATTAAATTAGTTTTAGTTACTTAGTTTTTTAAAGTTATTTTCTATTTCTTTCATATTATTGCCATTTTTAATGTGTCCTTTCACTTTAGTTTACCATGTGATATGTTTTATTTCTTCCGAGGATAAGTCCGCCTTTGTGCAATTTTTTTTTCTTGTTATACTTTGAGCTTTGTACGGTAGGTAGGAAGGTAGGTAGGGCTGGTAGGTAGGTAGGGCTGGTAGGTAGGTAGGGCTGGTAGGTAGGTAGGGCTGGTAGGTAGGTAGGGCTGTTAGGTAGGTAGGGATGGTAGGTAGGTAGGGCTGATAGGTAGGTAGGGATGGTAGGTAGGTAGGGCTGTTAGGTAGATATTATTATGAGAAGCACTTTCGATTAAATTAGTTTTAGTTACTTAGTTTTTTATAGTTATTTTCTTTTTCTTTCATATTATTGCCATTTTTAATGTCTCCTTTCACTTTAGTTTACCATGTAATATGTTTTATTTGTTCTGAGGATAAGTCCGCCTTTGTGCAATTTTTTTTTCTTGTTATACTTTGAGCTTTGTACGGTAGGTAGGTAGGGCTGGTAGGTAGGTAGGGCTGGTAGGTAGGTAGGGCTGGTAGGTAGGTAGGGCTGTTAGGTAGGTAGGGATGTTAGGTAGGTAGGGATGTTAGGTAGGTAGGGATGGTAGGTAGGTAGGGCTGTTAGGTAGGTAGGGATGGTAGGTAGGTAGGGCTGATAGGTAGGTAGGGATGGTAGGTAGGTAGGGATGGTAGGTAGGTAGGGCTGATAGGTAGGTAGGGATGGTAGGTAGGTAGGGCTGTTAGGTAGGTAGGGATGGTAGGAAGGTAGGGCTGTTACGTAGATATTATTATGAGTAGCACTTTCGATTAAATTAGTTTTAGTTACATAGTTTTTTATAGTTATTTTCTTTTTCTTTCATATTTTTGCCATTTTTAATGTGTCCTTTCACTTTAGTTTACCATGTGATATGTTTTATTTGTTCCGGGAATAAGTCCGCCTTTGTGCAATTTTTTTTTCTTGTTATACTTTGAGCTTTGTACGGTAGGTAGGAAGGTAGGTAGGGCTGGTAGGTAGGTAGGGCTGGTAGGTAGGTAGGGCTGTTAGGTAGGTAGGGATGTTAGGTAGGTAGGGATGTTAGGTAGGTAGGGATGGTAGGTAGGTAGGGCTGTTAGGTAGGTAGGGATGGTAGGTAGGTAGGGCTGATAGGTAGGTAGGGATGGTAGGTAGGTAGGGCTGTTAGGTAGGTAGGGATGGTAGGTAGGTAGGGCTGATAGGTAGGTAGGGATGGTAGGTAGGTAGGGCTGTTAGGTAGGTAGGGATGGTAGGAAGGTAGGGCTGTTACGTAGATATTATTATGAGTAGCACTTTCGATTAAATTAGTTTTAGTTACATAGTTTTTTATAGTTATTTTCTTTTTCTTTCATATTATTGCCATTTTTAATGTTTCCTTTCACTTTAGTTTACCATGTGATAGGTTTTATTTGTTCCGAGGATAAGTCCGCCTTTGTGCAATTTTTTTTTCTTGTTATACTTTGAGCTTTGTACGGTAGGTAGGTAGGTAGGGCTGGTAGGTAGGTAGGGCTGGTAGGTAGGTAGGGCTGGTAGGTAGGTAGGGCTGGTAGGTAGGTAGGGCTGGTAGGTAGGTAGGGCTGGTAGGTAGGTAGGGATGGTAGGTAGGTAGGGCTGGTAGGTAGGTAGGGCTGGTAGGTAGGTAGGGCTGGTAGGTAGGTAGGGATGGTAGGTAGGTAGGGCTGTTAGGTAGATAGGGATGGTAGGTAGGTAGGGATGGTAGGTAGGTAGGGATGGTAGGTAGGTAGGGATGGTAGGTAGGTAGGGCTGTTAGGTAGATATTATTATGAGAAGCACTTTCGATTAAATTAGTTTTAGTTACTTAGTTTTTTGTAGTTATTTTCTATTTCTTTCATATTATTGCCATTTTTAATGTGTCCTTTCACTTTAGTTTACCATGTGATAGGTTTTATTTGTTCCGAGGATAAGTCCGCCTTTGTGCAATTTTTTTTGCTTGTTATACTTTGAGCTTTGTACGGTAGGTTGGTAGGTAGGGCTGGTAGGTAGGTAGGGCTGGTAGGTAGGTAGGGCTGGTAGGTACGTAGGGCTGGTAGGTAGGTAGGGCTGGTAGGTAGGTAGGGATGGTAGGTAGGTAGGGCTGTTAGGTAGGTAGGGCTGTTAGGTAGGTAGGGATGGTAGGTAGGTAGGGCTGTTAGGTAGATATTATTATGAGAAGCACTTTCGATTAAATTAGTTTTAGTTACTTAGTTTTTTATAGTTATTTTCTATTTCGTTCATATTATTGCCATTTTTAATGTGTCCTTTCACTTTAGTTTACCATGTGATAGGTTTTATTTGTTCCGAGGATAAGTCCGCCTTTGTGCAATTTTTTTTTCTTGTTATACTTTGAGCTTTGTACGGTAGGTAGGTAGGTAGGTAGGTAGGTAGGGCTGGTAGGTAGGTAGGGCTGGTAGGTAGGTAGGGCTGGTAGGTAGGTAGGGCTGGTAGGTAGGTAGGGCTGGTAGGTAGGTAGGGCTGGTAGGTAGGTAGGGATGGTAGGTAGGTAGGGATGGTAGGTAGGTAGGGCTGGTAGGTAGGTAGGGCTGGTAGGTAGGTAGGGATGGTAGGTAGGTAGGGATGGTAGGTAGGTAGGGCTGGTAGGTAGGTAGGGCTGTTAGGTAGGTAGGGATGTTAGGTAGGTAGGGATGGTAGGTAGGTAGGGCTGTTAGGTAGGTAGGGATGGTAGGTAGGTAGGGCTGATAGGTAGGTAGGGATGGTAGGTAGGTAGGGCTGTTAGGTCGGTAGGGATGGTAGGTAGGTAGGGCTGTTACGTAGATATTATTATGAGAAGCACTTTCGATTAAATTAGTTTTAGTTACTTAGTTTTTTATAGTTATTTTCTTTTTCTTTCATATTATTGCCATTTTTAATGTCTCCTTTCACTTTAGTTTACCATGTGATATGTTTTATTTGTTCTGAGAATAAGTCCGCCTTTGTGCAATTTTTTTTTCTTGTTATACTTTGAGCTTTGTACGGTAGGTAGGTAGGTAGGGCTGGTAGGTAGGTAGGGCTGGTAGGTAGGTAGGGCTGGTAGGTACGTAGGACTGGTAGGTAGGTAGGGCTGGTAGGTAGGTGGGGATGGTAGGTAGGTAGGGCTGTTAGGTAGGTAGGGCTGTTAGGTAGGTAGGGATGGTAGGTAGGTAGGGCTGTTAGGTAGATATTATTATGAGAAGCACTTTCGATTAAATTAGTTTTAGTTACTTAGTTTTTTGTAGTTATTTTCTATTCCTTTCATATTATTGCCATTTTTATCGTGTCCTTTCACTTTAGTTTACCATGTGATAGGTTTTATTTGTTCCGAGGATAAGTCCGCCTTTGTGCAATTTTTTTTTCTTGTTATACTTTGAGCTTTGTACGGTAGGTAGGTAGGTAGGTAGGTAGGTAGGGCTGGTAGGTAGGTAGGGCTGGTAGGTAGGTAGGGCTGGTAGGTAGGTAGGGCTGGTAGGTAGGTAGGGATGGTAGGTAGGTAGGGCTGGTAGGTAGGTAGGGCTGTTAGGTAGATATTATTATGAGTAGCACTTTCGATTAAATTAGTTTTAGTTACATAGTTTTTTATAGTTATTTTCTTTTTCTTTCATATTATTGCCATTTTTAATGTGTCCTTTCACTTTAGTTTACCATGTGATATGTTTTATTTGTTCCGGGAATAAGTCCGCCTTTGTGCAATTTTTCTTTCTTGTTATACTTTGAGCTTTGTACGGTAGGTAGGAAGGTAGGTAGGGCTGGTAGGTAGGTAGGGCTGGTAGGTAGGTAGGGCTGTTAGGTAGGTAGGGATGTTAGGTAGGTAGGGATGGTAGGTAGGTAGGGCTGTTAGGTGGGTAGGGATGGTAGGTAGGTAGGGATGGTAGGTAGGTAGGGCTGATAGGTAGGTAGGGCTGTTAGGTAGGTAGGGATGGTAGGTAGGTAGGGCTGTTAGGTAGATATTATTATGAGAAGCACTTTCGATTAAATTAGTTTTAGTTACTTAGTTTTTTATAGTTATTTTCTTTTTCTTTCATATTATTGCCATTTTTAATGTCTCCTTTCACTTTAGTTTACCATGTAATATGTTTTATTTGTTCTGAGGATAAGTCCGCCTTTGTGCAATTTTTTTTTCTTGTTATACTTTGAGCTTTGTACGGTAGGTAGGTAGGTAGGGCTGGTAGGTAGGTAGGGCTGGTAGGTAGGTAGGGCTGGTAGGTAGGTAGGGCTGGTAGGTAGGTAGGGCTGGTAGGTAGGTAGGGATGGTAGGTAGGTAGGGCTGTTAGGTAGGTAGGGATGGTAGGTAGGTAGGGCTGTTAGGTAGGTAGGGATGGTAGGTAGGTATGGCTGTTAGGTAGATATTATTATGAGAAGCACTTTCGATTAAATTAGTTTTAGTTACTTAGTTTTTTAAAGTTATTTTCTATTTCTTTCATATTATTGCCATTTTTAATGTGTCCTTTTACTTTAGTTTACCATGTGATATGTTTTATTTCTTCCGAGGATAAGTCCGCCTTTGTGCAATTTTTTTTTCTTGTTATACTTTGAGCTTTGTACGGTAGGTAGGAAGGTAGGTAGGGCTGGTAGGTAGGTAGGGCTGGTAGGTAGGTAGGGCTGGTAGGTAGGTAGGGCTGGTAGGTAGGTAGGGCTGTTAGGTAGGTAGGGATGGTAGGTAGGTAGAGCTGCTAGGTAGGTAGGGATGGTAGGTAGGTAGGGCTGATAGGTAGGTAGGGATGGTAGGTAGGTAGGGCTGTTAGGTAGATATTATTATGAGAAGCACTTTCGATTAAATTAGTTTTAGTTACTTAGTTTTTTATAGTTATTTTCTTTTTCTTTCATATTATTGCCATTTTTAATGTCTCCTTTCACTTTAGTTTACCATGTAATATGTTTTATTTGTTCTGAGGATAAGTCCGCCTTTGTGCAATTTTTTTTTCTTGTTATACTTTGAGCTTTGTACGGTAGGTAGGTAGGGCTGGTAGGTAGGTAGGGCTGGTAGGTAGGTAGGGCTGGTAGGTAGGTAGGGCTGTTAGGTAGGTAGGGATGTTAGGTAGGTAGGGATGTTAGGTAGGTAGGGATGGTAGGTAGGTAGGGCTGTTAGGTAGGTAGGGATGGTAGGTAGGTAGGGCTGATAGGTAGGTAGGGATGGTAGGTAGGTAGGGATGGTAGGTAGGTAGGGCTGATAGGTAGGTAGGGATGGTAGGTAGGTAGGGCTGTTAGGTAGGTAGGGATGGTAGGAAGGTAGGGCTGTTACGTAGATATTATTATGAGTAGCACTTTCGATTAAATTAGTTTTAGTTACATAGTTTTTTATAGTTATTTTCTTTTTCTTTCATATTATTGCCATTTTTAATGTGTCCTTTCACTTTAGTTTACCATGTGATATGTTTTATTTGTTCCGGGAATAAGTCCGCCTTTGTGCAATTTTTTTTTCTTGTTATACTTTGAGCTTTGTACGGTAGGTAGGAAGGTAGGTAGGGCTGGTAGGTAGGTAGGGCTGGTAGGTAGGTAGGGCTGTTAGGTAGGTAGGGATGTTAGGTAGGTAGGGATGTTAGGTAGGTAGGGATGGTAGGTAGGTAGGGCTGTTAGGTAGGTAGGGATGGTAGGTAGGTAGGGCTGATAGGTAGGTAGGGATGGTAGGTAGGTAGGGCTGTTAGGTAGGTAGGGATGGTAGGTAGGTAGGGCTGATAGGTAGGTAGGGATGGTAGGTAGGTAGGGCTGTTAGGTAGATATTATTATGAGAAGCACTTTCGATTAAATTAGTTTTAGTTACTTAGTTTTTTATAGTTATTTTCTTTTTCTTTCATATTATTGCCATTTTTAATGTCTCCTTTCACTTTAGTTTACCATGTAATATGTTTTATTTGTTCTGAGGATAAGACCGCCTTTGTGCAATTTTTTTTTCTTGTTATACTTTGAGCTTTGTACGGTAGGTAGGTAGGTAGGTAGGTAGGTAGGGCTGGTAGGTAGGTAGGGCTGGTAGGTAGGTAGGGCTGTTAGGTAGGTAGGGATGTTAGGTAGGTAGGGCTGGTAGGTAGGTAGGGCTGGTAGGTAGGTAGGACTGTTAGGTAGGTAGGGATGTTAGGTAGGTAGGGATGGTAGGTAGGTAGGGCTGTTAGGTAGGTAGGGATGGTAGGTAGGTAGGGATGGTAGGTAGGTGGGGCTGATAGGTAGATAGGGCTGTTAGGTAGGTAGGGATGGTAGGTAGGTAGGGCTGTTAGGTAGATATTATTATGAGAAGCACTTTCGATTAAATTAGTTTTAGTTACTTAGTTTTTTATAGTTATTTTCTTTTTCTTTCATATTATTGCCATTTTTAATGTCTCCTTTCACTTTAGTTTACCATGTAATATGTTTTATTTGTTCTGAGGATAAGACCGCCTTTGTGCAATTTTTTTTTCTTGTTATACTTTGAGCTTTGTACGGTAGGTAGGTAGGGCTGGTAGGTAGGTAGGGCTGGTAGGTAGGTAGGGCTGGTAGGTAGGTAGGGCTGGTAGGTAGGTAGGGCTGGTAGGTAGGTAGGGCTGGTAGGTAGGTAGGGCTGGTAGGTAGGTAGGGCTGGTAGGTAGGTAGGGCTGTTAGGTAGGTAGGGATGTTAGGTAGGTAGGGATGTTAGGTAGGTAGGGATGGTAGGTAGGTAGTGCTGTTAGGTAGGTAGGGATGGTAGGTAGGTAGTTCTGATAGGTAGGTAGGGATGGTAGGTAGGTAGGGATGGTAGGTAGGTAGGGCTGATAGGTAGGTAGGGATGGTAGGTAGGTAGGGCTGTTAGGTAGGTAGGGATGGTAGGAAGGTAGGGCTGTTACGTAGATATTATTATGAGTAGCACTTTCGATTAAATTAGTTTTAGTTACATAGTTTTTTATAGTTATTTTCTTTTTCTTTCATATTATTGCCATTTTTAATGTGTCCTTTCACTTTAGTTTACCATGTGATATGTTTTATTTGTTCCGGGAATAAGTCCGCCTTTGTGCAATTTTTTTTTCTTGTTATACTTTGAGCTTTGTACGGTAGGTAGGAAGGTAGGTAGGGCTGGTAGGTAGGTAGGGCTGGTAGGTAGGTAGGGCTGTTAGGTAGGTAGGGATGTTAGGTAGGTAGGGATGTAAGGTAGGTAGGGATGGTAGGTAGGTAGGGCTGTTAGGTAGGTAGGGATGGTAGGTAGGTAGGGCTGATAGGTAGGTAGGGATGGTAGGTAGGTAGGGCTGTTAGGTGGGTAGGGATGGTAGGTAGGTAGGGCTGATAGGTAGGTAGGGATGGTAGGTAGGTAGGGCTGTTAGGTAGGTAGGGATGGTAGGAAGGTAGGGCTGTTACGTAGATATTATTATGAGTAGCACTTTCGATTAAATTAGTTTTAGTTACATAGTTTTTTATAGTTATTTTCTTTTTCTTTCATATTATTGCCATTTTTAATGTTTCCTTTCACTTTAGTTTACCATGTGATAGGTTTTATTTGTTCCGAGGATAAGTCCGCCTTTGTGCAATTTTTTTTTCTTGTTATACTTTGAGCTTTGTACGGTAGGTAGGTAGGTAGGTAGGAAGGTAGGGCTGGTAGGTAGGTAGGGCTGGTAGGTAGGTAGGGCTGGTAGGTAGGTAGGGCTGGTAGGTAGGTAGGGCTGGTAGGTAGGTAGGGATGGTAGGTAGGTAGGGCTGGTAGGTAGGTAGGGCTGGTAGGTAGGTAGGGATGGTAGGTAGGTAGGGCTGGTAGGTAGGTAGGGCTGGTAGGTAGGTAGGGCTGGTAGGTAGGTAGGGCTGGTAGGTAGGTAGGGATGGTAGGTAGGTAGGGCTGTTAGGTAGGTAGGGATGGTAGGTAGGTAGGGCTGTTAGGTAGGTAGGGATGGTAGGTAGGTATGGCTGTTAGGTAGATATTATTATGAGAAGCACTTTCGATTAAATTAGTTTTAGTTACTTAGTTTTTTAAAGTTATTTTCTATTTCTTTCATATTATTGCCATTTTTAATGTGTCCTTTCACTTTAGTTTACCATGTGATATGTTTTATTTCTTCCGAGGATAAGTCCGCCTTTGTGCAATTTTTTTTTCTTGTTATACTTTGAGCTTTGTACGGTAGGTAGGAAGGTAGGTAGGGCTGGTAGGTAGGTAGGGCTGGTAGGTAGGTAGGGCTGGTAGGTAGGTAGGGCTGGTAGGTAGGTAGGGCTGGTAGGTAGTTAGGGCTGTTAGGTAGGTAGGGATGGTAGGTAGGTAGAGCTGCTAGGTAGGTAGGGATGGTAGGTAGGTAGGGCTGATAGGTAGGTAGGGATGGTAGGTAGGTAGGGCTGTTAGGTAGATATTATTATGAGAAGCACTTTCGATTAAATTAGTTTTAGTTACTTAGTTTTTTATAGTTATTTTCTTTTTCTTTCATATTATTGCCATTTTTAATGTCTCCTTTCACTTTAGTTTACCATGTAATATGTTTTATTTGTTCTGAGGATAAGTCCGCCTTTGTGCAATTTTTTTTTCTTGTTATACTTTGAGCTTTGTACGGTAGGTAGGTAGGGCTGGTAGGTAGGTAGGGCTGGTAGGTAGGTAGGGATGGTAGGTAGGTAGGGCTGGTAGGTAGGTAGGGCTGGTAGGTAGGTAGGGCTGGTAGGTAGGTAGGGCTGGTAGGTAGGTAGGACTGGTAGGTAGGTAGGGCTGGTAGGTAGGTAGGGCTGGTAGGTAGGTAGGGCTGGTAGGTAGGTAGGGCTGGTAGGTAGGTAGGGATGGTAGGTAGGTAGGGCTGGTAGGTAGGTAGGGCTGGTAGGTAGGTAGGGCTGTTAGGTAGGTAGGGATGTTAGGTAGGTAGGGATGGTAGGTAGGTAGGGCTGATAGGTAGGTAGGGCTGTAAGGTAGGAAGGGATGGTAGGTAGGTAGGGCTGTTAGGTAGATATTATTATGAGAAGCACTTTCGATTAAATTAGTTTTAGTTACTTAGTTTTTTATAGTTATTTTCTTTTTCTTTCATATTATTGCCATTTTTAATGTCTCCTTTCACTTTAGTTTATTATTTCACTTTAGTGATATGTTTTATTTGTTCTGAGGATAAGTCCGCCTTTGTGCAATTTTTTTTTCTTGTTATACTTTGAGCTTTGTACGGTAGGTAGGTAGGTAGGGCTGGTAGGTAGGTAGGGCTGGTAGGTAGGTAGGGCTGGTAGGTAGGTAGGGCTGGTAGGTAGGTAGGGCTGTTAGGTAGGTAGGGCTGGTAGGTAGGTAGGGCTGGTAGGTAGGTAGGGCTGGTAGGTAGGTAGGGCTGTTAGGTAGGTAGGGATGTTAGGTAGGTAGGGATGGTAGGTAGGTAGGGCTGATAGGTAGGTAGGGCTGTAAGGTAGGAAGGGATGGTAGGTAGGTAGGGCTGTTAGGTAGATATTATTATGAGAAGCACTTTCGATTAAATTAGTTTTAGTTACTTAGTTTTTTATAGTTATTTTCTTTTTCTTTCATATTATTGCCATTTTTAATGTCTCCTTTCACTTTAGTTTATTATTTCACTTTAGTGATATGTTTTATTTGTTCTGAGGATAAGTCCGCCTTTGTGCAATTTTTTTTTCTTGTTATACTTTGAGCTTTGTACGGTAGGTAGGTAGGTAGGGCTGGTAGGTAGGTAGGGCTGGTAGGTAGGTAGGGCTGGTAGGTAGGTAGGGCTGGTAGGTAGGTAGGGCTGGTAGGTAGGTAGGGCTGGTAGGTAGGTAGGGATGGTAGGTAGGTAGGGCTGTTAGGTAGGTAGGGCTGTTAGGTAGGTAGGGTTGGTAGGTAGGTAGGGCTGTTAGGTAGATATTATTATGAGAAGGACTTTCGATTAAATTAGTTTTAGTTACTTAGTTTTTTATAGTTATTTTCTATTTCTTTCATATTATTGCCATTTTTAATGTGTCCTTTCACTTTAGTTTACCATGTGATAGGTTTTATTTGTTCCGAGGATAAGTCCGCCTTTGTGCAATTTTTTTTCTTGTTATACTTTGAGCTTTGTACGGTAGGTAGGTAGGGCTGGTAGGTAGGTAGGACTGGTAGGTAGGTAGGGCTGGTAGGTAGGTAGGGCTGGTAGGTAGGTAGGGCTGGTAGGTAGGTAGGGCTGGTAGGTAGGTAGGGATGGTAGGTAGGTAGGGCTGGTAGGTAGGTAGGGCTGGTAGGTAGGTAGGGCTGTTAGGTAGGTAGGGATGTTAGGTAGGTAGGGATGGTAGGTAGGTAGGGCTGTTAGGTAGATATTATTATGAGAAGCACTTTCGATTAAATTAGTTTTAGTTACTTAGTTTTTTATAGTTATTTTCTATTTCTTTCATATTATTGCCATTTTTAATGTGTCTTTCACTTTAGTTTACCATGTGATATGTTTTATTTCTTCCGAGGATAAGTCCGCCTTTGTGCAATTTTTTTTTCTTGTTATACTTTAAGCTTTGTACGGTAGGTAGGAAGGTAGGTAGGGCTGGTAGGTAGGTAGGGCTGGTAGGTAGGTAGGGCTGGTAGGTAGGTAGGGCTGGTAGGTAGGTAGGGCTGTTAGGTAGGTAGGGATAGTAGGTAGGTAGAGCTGCTAGGTAGGTAGGGATGGTAGGTAGGTAGGGCTGATAGGTAGGTAGGGATGGTAGGTAGGTAGGGCTGTTAGGTAGATATTATTATGAGAAGCACTTTCGATTAAATTAGTTTTAGTTACTTAGTTTTTTATAGTTATTTTCTTTTTCTTTCATATTATTGTCATTTTTAATGTCTCCTTTCACTTTAGTTTACCATGTGATATGTTTTATTTGTTCCGGGAATAAGTCCGCCTTTGTGCAATTTTTTTTTCTTGTTATACTTTAAGCTTTGTACGGTAGGTAGGTAGGTAGGTAGGTAGGTAGGGCTGGTAGGTAGGTAGGGCTGGTAGGTAGGTAGGGCTGTTAGGTAGGTAGGGATGTTAGGTAGGTAGGGCTGGTAGGTAGGTAGGGCTGGTAGGTAGGTAGGACTGTTAGGTAGGTAGGGATGTTAGGTAGGTAGGGATGGTAGGTAGGTAGGGCTGTTAGGTAGGTAGGGATGGTAGGTAGGTAGGGATGGTAGGTAGGTGGGGCTGATAGGTAGATAGGGCTGTTAGGTAGGTAGGGATGGTAGGTAGGTAGGGCTGTTAGGTAGATATTATTATGAGAAGCACTTTCGATTAAATTAGTTTTAGTTACTTAGTTTTTTATAGTTATTTTCTTTTTCTTTCATATTATTGCCATTTTTAATGTCTCCTTTCACTTTAGTTTACCATGTAATATGTTTTATTTGTTCTGAGGATAAGTCCGCCTTTGTGCAATTTTTTTTTCTTGTTATACTTTGAGCTTTGTACGGTAGGTAGGTAGGGCTGGTAGGTAGGTAGGGCTGGTAGGTAGGTAGGGCTGGTAGGTAGGTAGGGCTGTTAGGTAGGTAGGGATGTTAGGTAGGTAGGGATGTTAGGTAGGTAGGGATGGTAGGTAGGTAGGGCTGTTAGGTAGGTAGGGATGGTAGGTAGGTTGGGCTGATAGGTAGGTAGGAATGGTAGGTAGGTAGGGCTGTTAGGTAGGTAGGGATGGTAGGTAGGTAGGGCTGATAGGTAGGTAGGGATGGTAGGTAGGTAGGGCTGTTAGGTAGGTAGGGATGGTAGGAAGGTAGGGCTGTTACGTAAATATTATTATGAGAAGCACTTTCGATTAAATTAGTTTTAGTTACTTAGTTTTTTATAGTTATTTTCTTTTTCTTTCATATTATTGCCATTTTTAATGTCTCCTTTCACTTTAGTGTACCATGTGATATGTTTTATTTGTTCTGAGGATAAGTCCGCCTTTGTGCAATTTTTTTTCTTGTTATACTTTGAGCTTTGTACGGTAGGTAGGTAGGGCTGGTAGGTAGGTAGGACTGGTAGGTAGGTAGGGCTGGTCGGTAGGTAGGGCTGGTAGGTAGGTAGGGCTGGTAGGTAGGTAGGGCTGGTAGGTAGGTAGGGATGGTAGGTAGGTAGGGCTGGTAGGTAGGTAGGGCTGGTATGTAGGTAGGGCTGTTAGGTAGGTAGGGATGTTAGGTAGGTAGGGATGGTAGGTAGGTAGGGCTGATAGGTAGGTAGGGCTGTAAGGTAGGAAGGGATGGTAGGTAGGTAGGGCTGTTAGGTAGATATTATTATGAGAAGCTCTTTCGATTAAATTAGTTTTAGTTACTTAGTTTTTTATAGTTATTTTCTTTTTCTTTCATATTATTGCCATTTTTAATGTCTCCTTTTACTTTAGTTTATTATTTCACTTTAGTGATATGTTTTATTTGTTCTGAGGATAAGTCCGCCTTTGTGCAATTTTTTTTTCTTGTTATACTTTGAGCTTTGTACGGTAGGTAGGTAGGTAGGGCTGGTAGGTAGGTAGGGCTGGTAGGTAGGTAGGGCTGGTAGGTAGGTAGGGCTGGTAGGTAGGTAGGGCTGGTAGGTAGGTAGGGATGGTAGGTAGGTAGGGCTGGTAGGTAGGTAGGGCTGGTAGGTAGGTAGGGCTGGTAGGTAGGTAGGGCTGGTAGGTAGGTAGGGCTGTTAGGTAGGTAGGGATGTTAGGTAGGTAGGGATGTTAGGTAGGTTGGGATGGTAGGTAGGTAGGGCTGTTAGGTAGGTAGGTAGGTAGGTAGGTAGGGCTGTTAGGTAGGTAGGGATGTTAGGTAGGTAGGGATGTTAGGTAGGTAGGGATGGTAGGTAGGTAGGGATGGTAGGTAGGTAGGGCTGTTAGGTAGGTAGGGCTGTTAGGTAGGTAGGGATGGTAGGTAGGTAGGGCTGTTAGGTAGATATTATTATGAGAAGCACTTTCGATTAAATTAGTTTTAGTTACTTAGTTTTTTATAGTTATTTTCTATTTCTTTCATATTATTGCCATTTTTAATGTGTCCTTTCACTTTAGTTTACCATGTGATATGTTTTATTTGTTCCGGGAATAAGTCCGCCTTTGTGCAATTTTTTTTTCTTGTTATACTTTGAGCTTTGTACGGTAGGTAGGTAGGGCTGGTAGGTAGGTAGGACTGGTAGGTAGGTAGGGCTGGTCGGTAGGTAGGGTTGGTAGGTAGGTAGGGCTGGTAGGTAGGTAGGGCTGGTAGGTAGGTAGGGATGGTAGGTAGGTAGGGCTGGTAGGTAGGTAGGGCTGGTAGGTAGGTAGGGCTGTTAGGTAGGTAGGGATGTTAGGTAGG
The DNA here is from genome assembly GCA_918358865.1 of Melinaea marsaeus rileyi. Classification (NCBI taxonomy): domain Eukaryota; kingdom Metazoa; phylum Arthropoda; class Insecta; order Lepidoptera; family Nymphalidae; genus Melinaea; species Melinaea marsaeus. The sequence continues at coordinate 8,063,298 of OU911094.1, forward strand.
TAGGGATGGTAGGTAGGTAGGGCTGATAGGTAGGTAGGGCTGTAAGGTAGGAAGGGATGGTAGGTAGGTAGGGCTGTTAGGTAGATATTATTATGAGAAGGACTTTCGATTAAATTAGTTTTAGTTACTTAGTTTTTTATAGTTATTTTCTTTTTCTTTCATATTATTGCCATTTTTAATGTCTCCTTTCACTTTAGTTTATTAATTCACTTTAGTGATATGTTTTATTTGTTCTGAGGATAAGTCCGCCTTTGTGCAATTTTTTTTTCTTGTTATACTTTGAGCTTTGTACGGTAGGTAGGTAGGTAGGGCTGGTAGGTAGGTAGGGCTGGTAGGTAGGTAGGGCTGGTAGGTAGGTAGGGCTGGAAGGTAGGTAGGGCTGGTAGGTAGGTAGGGATGGTAGGTAGGTAGGGCTGGTAGGTAGGTAGGGCTGGTAGGTAGGTAGGGCTGGTAGGTAGGTAGGGCTGTTAGGTAGGTAGGGATGTTAGGTAGGTAGGGATGTTAGGTAGGTTGGGATGGTAGGTAGGTAGGGCTGTTAGGTAGGTAGGGATGTTAGGTAGGTAGGGATGTTAGGTAGGTAGGGATGGTAGGTAGGTAGGGATGGTAGGTAGGTAGGGCTGTTAGGAAGGTAGGGCTGTTAGGTAGGTAGGGATGGTAGGTAGGTAGGGCTGTTAGGTAGATATTATTATGAGAAGCACTTTCGATTAAATTAGTTTTAGTTACTTAGTTTTTTATAGTTATTTTCTATTTCTTTCATATTATTGCCATTTTTAATGTGTCCTTTCACTTTAGTTTACCATGTGATATGTTTAATTTGTTCCGGGAATAAGTCCGCCTTTGTGCATTTTTTTTTTCTTGTTATACTTTGAGCTTTGTACGGTAGGTAGGTAGGGCTGGTAGGTAGGTAGGACTGGTAGGTAGGTAGGGCTGGTCGGTAGGTAGGGTTGGTAGGTAGGTAGGGCTGGTAGGTAGGTAGGGCTGGTAGGTAGGTAGGGATGGTAGGTAGGTAGGGCTGGTAGGTAGGTAGGGCTGGTAGGTAGGTAGGGCTGTTAGGTAGGTAGGGATGTTAGGTAGGTAGGGATGGTAGGTAGGTAGGGCTGATAGGTAGGTAGGGCTGTAAGGTAGGAAGGGATGGTAGGTAGGTAGGGCTGTTAGGTAGATATTATTATGAGAAGGACTTTCGATTAAATTAGTTTTAGTTACTTAGTTTTTTATAGTTATTTTCTTTTTCTTTCATATTATTGCCATTTTTAATGTCTCCTTTCACTTTAGTTTATTATTTCACTTTAGTGATATGTTTTATTTGTTCTGAGGATAAGTCCGCCTTTGTGCAATTTTTTTTTCTTGTTATACTTTGAGCTTTGTACGGTAGGTAGGTAGGTAGGGCTGGTAGGTAGGTAGGGCTGGTAGGTAGGTAGGGCTGGTAGGTAGGTAGGGCTGGTAGGTAGGTAGGGCTGGTAGGTAGGTAGGGATGGTAGGTAGGTAGGGCTGTTAGGTAGGTAGGGATGGTAGGTAGGTAGGGCTGTTAGGTAGATATTATTATGAGAAGCACTTTCTATTAAATTAGTTTTAGTTACTTAGTTTTTTATAGTTATTTTCTATTTCTTTCATATTATTGCCATTTTTAATGTGTCCTTTCACTTTAGTTTACCATGTGATATGTTTTATTTGTTCCGGGAATAAGTCCGCCTTTGTGCAATTTTTTTTTCTTGTTATACTTTGAGCTTTGTACGGTAGGTAGGAAGGTAGGTAGGGCTGGTAGGTAGGTAGGGCTGGTGGGTAGGTAGGGCTGTTAGGTAGGTAGGGATGTTAGGTAGGTAGGGATGGTAGGTAGGTAGGGCTGTTAGGTGGGTAGGGATGGTAGGTAGGTAGGGATGGTAGGTAGGTAGGGCTGATAGGTAGGTAGGGCTGATAGGTAGGTAGGGATGGTAGGTAGGTAGGGCTGTTAGGTAGGTAGGGATGGTAGGAAGGTAGGGCTGTTACGTAGATATTATTATGAGAAGCACTTTCGATTAAATTAGTTTTAGTTACTTAGTTTTTTATAGTTATTTTCTTTTTCTTTCATATTATTGCCATTTTTAATGTCTCCTTTCACTTTAGTGTACCATGTGATATGTTTTATTTGTTCTGAGGATAAGTCCGCCTTTGTGCAATTTTTTTTCTTGTTATACTTTGAGCTTTGTACGGTAGGTAGGTAGGGCTGGTAGGTAGGTAGGACTGGTAGGTAGGTAGGGCTGGTAGGTAGGTAGGGCTGGTAGGTAGGTAGGGCTGGTAGGTAGGTAGGGCTGGTAGGTAGGTAGGGATGGTAGGTAGGTAGGGCTGGTAGGTAGGTAGGGCTGGTAGGTAGGTAGGGCTGTTAGGTAGGTAGGGATGTTAGGTAGGTAGGGATGGTAGGTAGGTAGGGCTGATAGGTAGGTAGGGCTGTAAGGTAGGAAGGGATGGTAGGTAGGTAGGGCTGTTAGGTAGATATTATTATGAGAAGCACTTTCGATTAAATTAGTTTTAGTAACTTAGTTTTTTATAGTTATTTTCTTTTTCTTTCATATTATTGCCATTTTTAATGTCTCCTTTCACTTTAGTTTATTATTTCACTTTAGTGATATGTTTTATTTGTTCTGAGGATAAGTCCGCCTTTGTGCAATTTTTTTTTCTTGTTATACTTTAAGCTTTGTACGGTAGGTAGGTAGGTAGGGCTGGTAGGTAGGTAGGGCTGGTAGGTAGGTAGGGCTGGTAGGTAGGTAGGGCTGGTAGGTAGGTAGGGCTGGTAGGTAGGTAGGGCTGGTAGGTAGGTAGGGATGGTAGGTAGGTAGGGATGGTAGGTAGGTAGGGCTGTTAGGTAGATATTATTATGAGAAGCACTTTCGATTAAATTAGTTTTAGTTACTTAGTTTTTTATAGTTATTTTCTATTTCTTTCATATTATTGCCATTTTTAATGTGTCTTTCACTTTAGTTTACCATGTGATATGTTTTATTTCTTCCGAGGATAAGTCCGCCTTTGTGCAATTTTTTTTTCTTGTTATACTTTAAGCTTTGTACGGTAGGTAGGAAGGTAGGTAGGGCTGGTAGGTAGGTAGGGCTGGTAGGTAGGTAGGGCTGGTAGGTAGGTAGGGCTGTTAGGTAGGTAGGGATGGTAGGTAGGTAGAGCTGCTAGGTAGGTAGGGATGGTAGGTAGGTAGGGCTGATAGGTAGGTAGGGATGGTAGGTAGGTAGGGCTGTTAGGTAGATATTATTATGAGAAGCACTTTCGATTAAATTAGTTTTAGTTACTTAGTTTTTTATAGTTATTTTCTTTTTCTTTCATATTATTGTCATTTTTAATGTCTCCTTTCACTTTAGTTTACCATGTGATATGTTTTATTTGTTCCGGGAATAAGTCCGCCTTTGTGCAATTTTTTTTTCTTGTTATACTTTGAGCTTTGTACGGTAGGTAGGTAGGTAGGTAGGTAGGTAGGGCTGGTAGGTAGGTAGGGCTGGTAGGTAGGTAGGGCTGTTAGGTAGGTAGGGATGTTAGGTAGGTAGGGCTGGTAGGTAGGTAGGGCTGGTAGGTAGGTAGGACTGTTAGGTAGGTAGGGATGTTAGGTAGGTAGGGATGGTAGGTAGGTAGGGCTGTTAGGTAGGTAGGGATGGTAGGTAGGTAGGGATGGTAGGTAGGTGGGGCTGATAGGTAGATAGGGCTGTTAGGTAGGTAGGGATGGTAGGTAGGTAGGGCTGTTAGGTAGATATTACTATGAGAAGCACTTTCGATTAAATTAGTTTTAGTTACTTAGTTTTTTATAGTTATTTTCTTTTTCTTTCATATTATTGCCATTTTTAATGTCTCCTTTCACTTTAGTTTACCATGTAATATGTTTTATTTGTTCTGAGGATAAGTCCGCCTTTGTGCAATTTTTTTTTCTTGTTATACTTTGAGCTTTGTACGGTAGGTAGGTAGGGCTGGTAGGTAGGTAGGGCTGGTAGGTAGGTAGGGCTGGTAGGTAGGTAGGGCTGTTAGGTAGGTAGGGATGTTAGGTAGGTAGGGATGTTAGGTAGTTAGGGATGGTAGGTAGGTAGGGCTGTTAGGTAGGTAGGGATGGTAGGTAGGTAGGGCTGATAGGTAGGTAGGGATGGTAGGTAGGTAGGGCTGTTAGGTAGGTAGGGATGGTAGGTAGGTAGGGCTGATAGGTAGGTAGGGATGGTAGGTAGGTAGGGCTGTTAGGTAGGTAGGGATGGTAGGAAGGTAGGGCTGTTACGTAGATATTATTATGAGAAGCACTTTCGATTAAATTAGTTTTAGTTACTTAGTTTTTTATAGTTATTTTCTTTTTCTTTCATATTATTGCCATTTTTAATGTCTCCTTTCACTTTAGTTTATTATTTCAATTTAGTGATATGTTTTATTTGTTCTGAGGATAAGTCCGCCTTTGTGCAATTTTTTTTTCTTGTTATACTTTGAGCTTTGTACGGTAGGTAGGTAGGTAGGGCTGGTAGGTAGGTAGGGCTGGTAGGTAGGTAGGGCTGGTAGGTAGGTAGGGCTGGTAGGTAGGTAGGGCTGGTAGGTAGGTAGGGCTGTTAGGTAGGTAGGGATGTTAGGTAGGTAGGGCTGGTAGGTAGGTAGGGCTGGTAGGTAGGTAGGACTGTTAGGTAGGTAGGGATGGTAGGTAGGTAGGGCTGTTAGGTAGATATTATTATGAGAAGCACTTTCGATTAAATTAGTTTTAGTTACTTAGTTTTTTATAGTTATTTTCTTTTTCTTTCATATTATTGCCATTTTTAATGTCTCCTTTCACTTTAGTTTACCATGTAATATGTTTTATTTGTTCTGAGGATAAGTCCGCCTTTGTGCAATTTTTTTTTCTTGTTATACTTTGAGCTTTGTACGGTAGGTAGGTAGGGCTGGTAGGTAGGTAGGGCTGGTAGGTAGGTAGGGCTGGTAGGTAGGTAGGGCTGGTAGGTAGGTAGGGCTGGTAGGTAGGTAGGGCTGGTAGGTAGGTAGGGATGGTAGGTAGGTAGGGCTGGTAGGTAGGTAGGGCTGGTAGGTAGGTAGGGCTGGTAGGTAGGTAGGGATGGTAGGTAGGTAGGGCTGTTAGGTAGGTAGGGATGGTAGGTAGGTAGGGATGGTAGGTAGGTAGGGCTGTTAGGTAGATATTATTATGAGAAGCACTTTCGATTAAATTAGTTTTAGTTACTTAGTTTTTTGTAGTTATTTTCTATTTCTTTCATATTATTGCCATTTTTAATGTGTCCTTTCACTTTAGTTTACCATGTGATAGGTTTTATTTGTTCCGAGGATAAGTCCGCCTTTGTGCAATTTTTTTTGCTTGTTATACTTTGAGCTTTGTACGGTAGGTTGGTAGGTAGGGCTGGTAGGTAGGTAGGGCTGGTAGGTAGGTAGGGCTGGTAGGTACGTAGGGCTGGTAGGTAGGTAGGGCTGGTAGGTAGGTAGGGATGGTAGGTAGGTAGGGCTGTTAGGTAGGTAGGGCTGTTAGGTAGGTAGGGATGGTAGGTAGGTAGGGCTGTTAGGTAGATATTATTATGAGAAGCACTTTCGATTAAATTAGTTTTAGTTACTTAGTTTTTTATAGTTATTTTCTATTTCGTTCATATTATTGCCATTTTTAATGTGTCCTTTCACTTTAGTTTACCATGTGATAGGTTTTATTTGTTCCGAGGATAAGTCCGCCTTTGTGCAATTTTTTTTTCTTGTTATACTTTGAGCTTTGTACGGTAGGTAGGTAGGTAGGTAGGTAGGTAGGGCTGGTAGGTAGGTAGGGCTGGTAGGTAGGTAGGGCTGGTAGGTAGGTAGGGCTGGTAGGTAGGTAGGGCTGGTAGGTAGGTAGGGCTGGTAGGTAGGTAGGGATGGTAGGTAGGTAGGGATGGTAGGTAGGTAGGGCTGGTAGGTAGGTAGGGCTGGTAGGTAGGTAGGGATGGTAGATAGGTAGGGATGGTAGGTAGGTAGGGCTGGTAGGTAGGTAGGGCTGTTAGGTAGGTAGGGATGTTAGGTAGGTAGGGATGGTAGGTAGGTAGGGCTGTTAGGTAGGTAGGGATGGTAGGTAGGTAGGGCTGTTACGTAGATATTATTATGAGAAGCACTTTCGATTAAATTAGTTTTAGTTACTTAGTTTTTTATAGTTATTTTCTTTTTCTTTCATATTATTGCCATTTTTAATGTCTCCTTTCACTTTAGTTTACCATGTGATATGTTTTATTTGTTCTGAGGATAAGTCCGCCTTTGTGCAATTTTTTTTTCTTGTTATACTTTGAGCTTTGTACGGTAGGTAGGTAGGTAGGGCTGGTAGGTAGGTAGGGCTGGTAGGTAGGTAGGGCTGGTAGGTACCTAGGACTGGTAGGTAGGTAGGGCTGGTAGGTAGGTGGGGATGGTAGGTAGGTAGGGCTGTTAGGTAGGTAGGGCTGTTAGGTAGGTAGGGATGGTAGGTAGGTAGGGCTGTTAGATAGATATTATTATGAGAAGCACTTTCGATTAAATTAGTTTTAGTTACTTAGTTTTTTGTAGTTATTTTCTATTCCTTTCATATTATTGCCATTTTTATCGTGTCCTTTCACTTTAGTTTACCATGTGATAGGTTTTATTTGTTCCGAGGATAAGTCCGCCTTTGTGCAATTTTTTTTTCTTGTTATACTTTGAGCTTTGTACGGTAGGTAGGTAGGTAGGTAGGTAGGTAGGGCTGGTAGGTAGGTAGGGCTGGTAGGTAGGTAGGGCTGGTAGGTAGGTAGGGCTGGTAGGTAGGTAGGGATGGTAGGTAGGTAGGGCTGGTAGGTAGGTAGGGCTGTTAGGTAGATATTATTATGAGAAGCACTTTCGATTAAATTAGTTTTAGTTACATAGTTTTTTATAGTTATTTTCTTTTTCTTTCATATTATTGCCATTTTTAATGTGTCCTTTCACTTTAGTTTACCATGTGATATGTTTTATTTGTTCCGGGAATAAGTCCGCCTTTGTGCAATTTTTTTTTCTTGTTATACTTTGAGCTTTGTACGGTAGGTAGGAAGGTAGGTAGGGCTGGTAGGTAGGTAGGGCTGGTAGGTAGGTAGGGCTGTTAGGTAGGTAGGGATGTTAGGTAGGTAGGGATGGTAGGTAGGTAGGGCTGTTAGGTAGGTAGGGATGGTAGGTAGGTAGGGATGGTAGGTAGGTAGGGCTGATAGGTAGGTAGGGCTGTTAGGTAGGTAGGGATGGTAGGTAGGTAGGGCTGTTAGGTAGATATTATTATGAGAAGCACTTTCGATTAAATTAGTTTTAGTTACTTAGTTTTTTATAGTTATTTTCTTTTTCTTTCATATTTTTGCCATTTTTAATGTCTCCTTTCACTTTAGTTTACCATGTAATATGTTTTATTTGTTCTGAGGATAAGTCCGCCTTTGTGCAATTTTTTTTTCTTGTTATACTTTGAGCTTTGTACGGTAGGTAGGAAGGTAGGTAGGGCTGGTAGGTAGGTAGGGCTGGTAGGTAGGTAGGGCTGGTAGGTAGGTAGGGCTGGTAGGTAGGTAGGGCTGTTAGGTAGGTAGGGATGGTAGGTAGGTAGAGCTGCTAGGTAGGTAGGGATGGTAGGTAGGTAGGGCTGATAGGTAGGTAGGGATGGTAGGTAGGTAGGGCTGTTAGGTAGATATTATTATGAGAAGCACTTTCGATTAAATTAGTTTTAGTTACTTAGTTTTTTAAAGTTATTTTCTATTTCTTTCATATTATTGCCATTTTTAATGTCTCCTTTCACTTTAGTTTACCATGTAATATGTTTTATTTGTTCGGAGGATAAGTCCGCCTTTGTGCAATTTTTTTTTCTTGTTATACTTTGAGCTTTGTACGGTAGGTAGGTAGGGCTGGTAGGTAGGTAGGGCTGGTAGGTAGGTAGGGCTGGTAGGTAGGTAGGGCTGTTAGGTAGGTAGGGATGTTAGGTAGGTAGGGATGTTAGGTAGGTAGGGATGGTAGGTAGGTAGGGCTGTTAGGTAGGTAGGGATGGTAGGTAGGTAGGGCTGATAGGTAGGTAGGGATGGTAGGTAGGTAGGGCTGTTAGGTAGGTAGGGATGGTAGGTAGGTAGGGCTGATAGGTAGGTAGGGATGGTAGGTAGGTAGGGCTGTTAGGTAGGTAGGGATGGTAGGAAGGTAGGGCTGTTACGTAGATATTATTATGAGTAGCACTTTCGATTAAATTAGTTTTGGTTAGATAGTTTTTTATAGTTATTTTCTTTTTCTTTCATATTATTGCCATTTTTAATGTGTCCTTTCACTTTAGTTTACCATGTGATATGTTTTATTTGTTCCGGGAATAAGTCCGCCTTTGTGCAATTTTTTTTTCTTGTTATACTTTGAGCTTTGTACGGTAGGTAGGAAGGTAGGTAGGGCTGTTAGGTAGGTAGGGCTGGTAGGTAGGTAGGGCTGTTAGGTAGATATTATTATGAGAAGCACTTTCGATTAAATTAGTTTTAGTTACTTAGTTTTTTATAGTTATTTTCTTTTTCTTTCATATTATTGCCATTTTTAATGTCTCCTTTCACTTTAATTTACCATGTAATATGTTTTATTTGTTCTGAGGATAAGTCCGCCTTTGTGCAATTTTTTTTTCTTGTTATACTTTGAGCTTTGTACGGTAGGTAGGTAGGTAGGGATGGTAGGTAGGTAGGGCTGGTAGGTAGGTAGGGCTGGTAGGTAGGTAGGGCTGGTAGGTAGGTAGGGCTGGTAGGTAGGTAGGGCTGGTAGGTAGGTAGGGATGGTAGGTAGGTAGGGCTGTTAGGTAGGTAGGGATGGTAGGTAGGTAGGGCTGTTAGGTAGGTAGGGATGGTAGGTAGGTATGGCTGTTAGGTAGATATTATTATGAGAAGCACTTTCGATTAAATTAGTTTTAGTTACTTAGTTTTTTAAAGTTATTTTCTATTTCTTTCATATTATTGCCATTTTTAATGTGTCCTTTCACTTTAGTTTACCATGTGATATGTTTTATTTCTTCCGAGGATAAGTCCGCCTTTGTGCAATTTTTTTTTCTTGTTATACTTTGAGCTTTGTACGGTAGGTAGGAAGGTAGGTAGGGCTGGTAGGTAGGTAGGGCTGGTAGGTAGGTAGGGCTGGTAGGTAGGTAGGGCTGGTAGGTAGGTAGGGCTGGTAGGTAGGTAGGGCTGTTAGGTAGGTAGGGATGGTAGGTAGGTAGAGCTGCTAGGTAGGTAGGGATGGTAGGTAGGTAGGGCTGATAGGTAGGTAGGGATGGTAGGTAGGTAGGGCTGTTAGGTAGATATTATTATGAGAAGCACTTTCGATTAAATTAGTTTTAGTTACTTAGTTTTTTATAGTTATTTTCTTTTTCTTTCATATTATTGCCATTTTTAATGTCTCCTTTCACTTTAGTTTACCATGTGATATGTTTTATTTGTTCTGAGGATAAGTCCGCCTTTGTGCAATTTTTTTTTCTTGTTATACTTTGAGCTTTGTACGGTAGGTAGGTAGGGCTGGTAGGTAGGTAGGGCTGGTAGGTAGGTAGGGCTGGTAGGTAGGTAGGGCTGGTAGGTAGGTAGGGCTGTTAGGTAGGTAGGGATGTTAGGTAGGTAGGGATGTTAGGTAGGTAGGGATGGTAGGTAGGTAGGGCTGTTAGGTAGGTAGGGATGGTAGGTAGGTAGGGCTGATAGGTAGGTAGGGATGGTAGGTAGGTAGGGCTGTTAGGTAGGTAGGGATGGTAGGTAGGTAGGGCTGATAGGTAGGTAGGGATGGTAGGTAGGTAGGGCTGTTAGGTAGGTAGGGATGGTAGGAAGGTAGGGCTGTTACGTAGATATTATTATGAGAAGCACTTTCGATTAAATTAGTTTTAGTTACTTAGTTTTTTATAGTTATTTTCTTTTTCTTTCATATTATTGCCATTTTTAATGTCTCCTTTCACTTTAGTGTACCATGTGATATGTTTTATTTGTTCTGAGGATAAGTCCGCCTTTGTGCAATTTTTTTTCTTGTTATACTTTGAGCTTTGTACGGTAGGTAGGTAGGGCTGGTAGGTAGGTAGGACTGGTAGGTAGGTAGGGCTGGTAGGTAGGTAGGGCTGGTAGGTAGGTAGGAATGGTAGGTAGGTAGGGCTGGTAGGTAGGTAGGGATGGTAGGTAGGTAGGGCTGGTAGGTAGGTAGGGCTGGTAGGTAGGTAGGGATGTTAGGTAGGTAGGGATGGTAGGTAGGTAGGGATGGTAGGTAGGTAGGGCTGATAGGTAGGTAGGGCTGTAAGGTAGGTAGGGATGGTAGGTAGGTAGGGCTGTTAGGTAGATATTATTATGAGAAGCACTTTCGATTAAATTAGTTTTAGTTACTTAGTTTTTTATAGTTATTTTCTTTTTCTTTCATATTATTGCCATTTTTAATGTCTCCTTTCACTTTAGTTTATTATTTCACTTTAGTGATATGTTTTATTTGTTCTGAGGATAAGTCCGCCTTTGTGCAATTTTTTTTTCTTGTTATACTTTGAGCTTTGTACGGTAGGTAGGTAGGTAAGGCTGGTAGGTAGGTAGGGCTGGTAGGTAGGTAGGGCTGGTAGGTAGGTAGGGCTGGTAGGTAGGTAGGGCTGGTAGGTAGGTAGGGCTGGTAGGTAGGTAGGGATGGTAGGTAGGTAGGGCTGTTAGGTAGGTAGGGCTGTTAGGTAGGTAGGGTTGGTAGGTAGGTAGGGCTGTTAGGTAGATATTATTATGAGAAGCACTTTCGATTAAATTAGTTTTAGTTACTTAGTTTTTTATAGCTATTTTCTATTTCTTTCATATTATTGCCATTTTTAATGTGTCTTTCACTTTAGTTTACCATGTGATATGTTTTATTTCTTCCGAGGATAAGTCCGCCTTTGTGCAATTTTTTTTTCTTGTTATACTTTAAGCTTTGTACGGTAGGTAGGAAGGTAGGTAGGGCTGGTAGTTAGGTAGGGCTGGTAGGTAGGTAGGGCTGGTAGGTAGGTAGGGCTGGTAGGTAGGTAGGGCTGTTAGGTAGGTAGGGATGGTAGGTAGGTAGAGCTGCTAGGTAGGTAGGGATGGTAGGTAGGTAGGGCTGATAGGTAGGTAGGGATGGTAGGTAGGTAGGGCTGTTAGGTAGATATTATTATGAGAAGCACTTTCGATTAAATTAGTTTTAGTTACTTAGTTTTTTATAGTTATTTTCTTTTTCTTTCATATTATTGTCATTTTTAATGTCTCCTTTCACTTTAGTTTACCATGTGATATGTTTTATTTGTTCCGGGAATAAGTCCGCCTTTGTGCAATTTTTTTTTCTTGTTATACTTTGAGCTTTGTACGGTAGGTAGGTAGGTAGGTAGGTAGGTAGGGCTGGTAGGTAGGTAGGGCTGGTAGGTAGGTAGGGCTGTTAGGTAGGTAGGGATGTTAGGTAGGTAGGGCTGGTAGGTAGGTAGGGCTGGTAGGTAGGTAGGGCTGTTAGGTAGGTAGGGATGTTAGGTAGGTAGGGATGGTAGGTAGGTAGGGCTGTTAGGTAGCTAGGGATGGTAGGTAGGTAGGGATGGTAGGTAGGTGGGGCTGATAGGTAGATAGGGCTGTTAGGTAGGTAGGGATGGTAGGTAGGTAGGGCTGTTAGGTAGATATTATTATGAGAAGCACTTTCGATTAAATTAGTTTTAGTTACTTAGTTTTTTATAGTTATTTTCTTTTTCTTTCATATTATTGCCATTTTTAATGTCTCCTTTCACTTTAGTTTACCATGTAATATGTTTTATTTGTTCTGAGGATAAGTCCGCCTTTGTGCAATTTTTTTTTCTTGTTATACTTTGAGCTTTGTACGGTAGGTAGGTAGGGCTGGTAGGTAGGTAGGGCTGGTAGGTAGGTAGGGCTGGTAGGTAGGTAGGGCTGTTAGGTAGGTAGGGATGTTAGGTAGGTAGGGATGTTAGGTAGGTAGGGATGGTAAGTAGGTAGGGCTGTTAGGTAGTTAGGGATGGTAGGTAGGTAGGGCTGATAGGTAGGTAGGGATGGTAGGTAGGTAGGGCTGTTAGGTAGGTAGGGATGGTAGGTAGGTAGGGCTGATAGGTAGGTAGGGATGGTAGGTAGGTAGGGCTGTTAGGTAGGTAGGGATGGTAGGAAGGTAGGGCTGATACGTAGATATTATTATGAGAAGCAGTTTCGATTAAATTAGTTTTAGTTACTTAGTTTTTTATAGTTATTTTCTTTTTCTTTCATATTATTGCCATTTTTAATGTCTCCTTTCACTTTAGTGTACCATGTGATATGTTTTATTTGTTCTGAGGATAAGTCCGCCTTTGTGCAATTTTTTTTCTTGTTATACTTTGAGCTTTGTACGGTAGGTAGGTAGGGCTGGTAGGTAGGTAGGGCTGGTAGGTAGGTAGGGCTGGTAGGTAGGTAGGGCTGGTAGGTAGGTAGGGCTGGTAGGTAGGTAGGGCTGGTAGGTAGGTAGGGATGTTAGGTAGGTAGGGATGTTAGGTAGGTAGGGATGGTAGGTAGGTAGGGCTGTTAGGTAGGTAGGGATGGTAGGTAGGTAGGGCTGATAGGTAGGTAGGGATGGTAGGTAGGTAGGGCTGTTAGGTAGGTAGGGCTGGTAGGTAGGTAGGGCTGTTAGGTAGATATTATTATGAGAAGCACTTTCGATTAAATTAGTTTTAGTTACTTAGTTTTTTATAGTTATTTTCTTTTTCTTTCATATTATTGCCATTTTTAATGTCTCCTTTCACTTTAGTTTACCATGTAATATGTTTTATTTGTTCTGAGGATAAGTCCGCCTTTGTGTAATTTTTTTTTCTTGTTATACTTTGAGCTTTGTACGGTAGGTAGGTAGGTAGGTAGGTAGGTACGTAGGGCTGGTAGGTAGGTAGGGCTGGTAGGTAGGTAGGGCTGGTCGGTAGGTAGGGCTGGTAGGTAGGTAGGGCTGGTAGGTAGGTAGGGCTGGTAGGTAGGTAGGGATGGTAGGTAGGTAGGGCTGTTAGGTAGGTAGGGATTGTAGGTAGGTAGGGCTGTTAGGTAGATATTATTATGAGAAGCACTTTCGATTAAATTAGTTTTAGTTACTTAGTTTTCTATAGTTATTTTCTTTTTCTTTCATATTATTGCCATTTTTAATGTCTCCTTTCACTTTAGTTTACCATGTGATATGTTTTATTTGTTCCGGGAATAAGTCCGCCTTTGTGCATTTTTTTTTTCTTGTTATACTTTGAGCTTTGTACGGTAGGTAGGTAGGTAGGTAGGTAGGTAGGGCTGGTAGGTAGGTAGGGCTGGTAGGTAGGTAGGGCTGTTAGGTAGGTAGGGATGTTAGGTAGGTAGGGATGGTAGGTAGGTAGGGCTGTTAGGTAGGTATTATTATGAGAAGCACTTTCGATTAAATTAGTTTTAGTTACTTAGTTTTTTATAGTTATTTTCTATTTCTTTCATATTATTGCCATTTTTAATGTGTCCTTTCACTTTAGTTTACCATGTGATATGTTTTATTTGTTCCGAGGATAAGTCCGCCTTTGTGCAATTTTTTTTTCTTGTTATACTTTGAGCTTTGTACGGTAGGTAGGTAGGTAGGTAGGTAGTTAGGGCTGGTAGGTAGGTAGGGCTGGTAGGTAGGTAGGGCTGGTAGGTAGGTAGGGCTGGTAGGTAGGTAGGGCTGGTAGGTAGGTAGTGCTGGTAGGTAGGTAGGGCTGTTAGGTAGGTAGGGATGTTAGGTAGGTAGGGATGGTAGGTAGGTAGGGCTGTTAGGTAGGTAGGGATGGTAGGTAGGTAGGGCTGATAGGTAGGTAGGGATGGTAGGTAGGTAGGGATGGTAGGTAGGTAGGGCTGTTAGGTAGGTAGGGATGGTAGGTAGGTAGGAATGGTAGGTAGGTAGGGCTGGTAGGTAGGTAGGGCTGGTAGGTAGGTAGGGCTGTTAGGTAGGTAGGGATGTTAGGTAGGTAGGGATGGTAGGTAGGTAGGGCTGTTAGGTAGGTAGGGATGGTAGGTAGGTAGGGCTGATAGGAAGGTAGGGATGGAAGGTAGGTAGGGCTGTTAGGTAGGTAGGGATGGTAGGTAGGTAGTGCTGTTAGGTAGGTAGGGATGGTAGGTAGGTAGGGATGGTAGGTAGGTAGGGCTGGTAGGTAGGTAGGGCTGGTAGGTAGGTAGGGCTGGTAGGTAGGTAGGGCTGGTAGGTAGGTAGGGCTGTTAGGTAGGTAGGGATGGTAGGTAGGTAGGGCTGATAGGTAGGTAGGGATGGTATGTAGGTAGGGCTGTTAGGTAGATATTATTATGAGAAGCACTTTCGATTAAATTAGTTTTAGTTACTTATTTTTTTATAGTTATTTTCTTTTTCTTTCATATTATTGCCATTTTTAATGTCTCCTTTCACTTTAGTTTACCATGTGATATGTTTTATTTGTTCCGGGAATAAGTCCGCCTTTGTGCAATTTTTTTTTCTTGTTATACTTTGAGCTTTGTACGGTAGGTAGGTAGGTAGGTAGGTAGGTAGGGCTGGTAGGTAGGTAGGGCTGGTAGGTAGGTAGGGCTGGTAGGTAGGTAGGGCTGGTCGTTAGGTAGGGCTGGTAGGTAGGTAGGGCTGGTAGGTAGGTAGGGCTGGTAGGTAGGTAGGGATGGTAGGTAGGTAGGGCTGTTAGGTAGGTAGGGATTGTAGGTAGGTAGGGCTGTTAGGTAGATATTATTATGAGAAGCACTTTCGATTAAATTAGTTTTAGTTACTTAGTTTTTTATAGTTATTTTCTTTTTCTTTCATATTATTGCCATTTTTAATGTCTCCTTTCACTTTAGTTTACCATGTGATATGTTTTATTTGTTCCGGGAATAAGTCCGCCTTTGTGCATTTTTTTTTTCTTGTTATACTTTGAGCTTTGTACGGTAGGTAGGTAGGTAGGTAGGTAGGGCTGGTAGGTAGGTAGGGCTGGTAGGTAGGTAGGGCTGGTAGGTAGGTAGGGCTGGTCGGTAGGTAGGGCTGGTAGGTAGGTAGGGCTGGTAGGTAGGTAGGGCTGGTAGGTAGGTAGGGATGGTAGGTAGGTAGGGATGGTAGGTAGGTAGGGCTGATAGGTAGGTAGGGATGGTAGGTAGGTAGGGATGGTAGGTAGGTAGGGCTGTTAGGTAGGTAGGGATGGTAGGTAGGTAGGAATGGTAGGTAGGTAGGGCTGGTAGGTAGGTAGGGCTGGTAGGTAGGTAGGGCTGTTAGGTAGGTAGGGATGTTAGGTAGGTAGGGATGGTAGGTAGGTAGGAATGGTAGGTAGGTAGGGCTGGTAGGTAGGTAGGGCTGGTAGGTAGGTAGGGCTGTTAGGTAGGTAGGGATGTTAGGTAGGTAGGGATGGTAGGTAGGTAGGGCTGTTAGGTAAATAGGGATGGTAGGTAGGTAGGGCTGATAGGTAGGTAGGGATGGTAGGTAGGTAGGGCTGTTAGGTAGATATTATTATGAGAAGCACTTTCGATTAAATTAGTTTTAGTTACTTAGTTTTTTATAGTTATTTTCTTTTTCTTTCATATTATTGCCATTTTCAATGTCTCCTTTCACTTTAGTTTACCATGTGATATGTTTTATTTGTTCCGGGAATAAGTCCACCTTTGTGCAATTTTTTTTTCTTGTTATACTTTGAGCTTTGTACGGTAGGTAGGTAGGTAGGTAGGTAGGTGGGGCTGGTACGTAGGTAGGGCTGGTAGGTAGGTAGGGCTGTTAGGTAGGTAGGGATGTAAGATAGGTAGGGATGGTAGGTAGGTAGGGCTGTTAGGTAGGTAGGGATGGTAGGTAGGTAGGGATGGTAGGTAGGTAGGGCTGATAGGTAGGTAGGGCTGGTAGGTAGGTAGGGATGGTAGGTAGGTAGGGCTGTTAGGTAGGTAGGGATGGTAGGGATGGTAGGTAGGTAGGGCTGGTAGGTAGGTAGGGCTGGTAGGTAGGTAGGGCTGGTAGGTAGGTAGGGCTGGTAGGTAGGTAGGGATGGTAGGTAGGTAGGGCTGGTAGGTAGGTAGGGCTGGTAGGTAGGTAGGGCTGGTAGGTAGGTAGGGATGGTAGGTAGGTAGGGCTGTTAGGTAGGTAGGGATGGTAGGTAGGTAGGGATGGTAGGTAGGTAGGGATGGTAGGTAGGTAGGGCTGTTAGGTAGATATTATTATGAGAAGCACTTTCGATTAAATTAGTTTTAGTTACTTAGTTTTTTGTAGTTATTTTCTATTTCTTTCATATTATTGCCATTTTTAATGTGTCCTTTCACTTTAGTTTACCATGTGATAGGTTTTATTTGTTCCGAGGATAAGTCCGCCTTTGTGCAATTTTTTTTGCTTGTTATACTTTGAGCTTTGTACGGTAGGTTGGTAGGTAGGGCTGGTAGGTAGGTAGGGCTGGTAGGTAGGTAGGGCTGGTAGGTACGTAGGGCTGGTAGGTAGGTAGGGCTGGTAGGTAGGTAGGGATGGTAGGTAGGTAGGGCTGTTAGGTAGGTAGGGATGTTAGGTAGGTAGGGATGGTAGGTAGGTAGGGCTGTTAGGTAGATATTATTATGAGAAGCACTTTCGATTAAATTAGTTTTAGTTACTTAGTTTTTTATAGTTATTTTCTATTTCGTTCATATTATTGCCATTTTTAATGTGTCCTTTCACTTTAGTTTACCATGTGATAGGTTTTATTTGTTCCGAGGATAAGTCCGCCTTTGTGCAATTTTTTTTTCTTGTTATACTTTGAGCTTTGTACGGTAGGTAGGTAGGTAGGTAGGTAGGTAGGGCTGGTAGGTAGGTAGGGCTGGTAGGTAGGTAGGGCTGGTAGGTAGGTAGGGCTGGTAGGTAGGTAGGGCTGGTAGGTAGGTAGGGCTGGTAGGTAGGTAGGGATGGTAGGTAGGTAGGGATGGTAGGTAGGTAGGGCTGGTAGGTAGGTAGGGCTGGTAGGTAGGTAGGGATGGTAGGTAGGTAGGGATGGTAGGTAGGTAGGGATGGTAGGTAGGTAGGGCTGGTAGGTAGGTAGGGCTGTTAGGTAGGTAGGGATGTTAGGTAGGTAGGGATGGTAGGTAGGTAGGGCTGTTAGGTAGGTAGGGATGGTAGGTAGGTAGGGCTGGTAGGTAGGTAGGGATGGTAGGTAGGTAGGGCTGTTAGGTAGGTAGGGATGGTAGGTAGGTAGGGCTGTTACGTAGATATTATTATGAGAAGCACTTTCGATTAAATTAGTTTTAGTTACTTAGTTTTTTATAGTTATTTTCTTTTTCTTTCATATTATTGCCATTTTTAATGTCTCCTTTCACTTTAGTTTACCATGTGATATGTTTTATTTGTTCTGAGGATAAGTCCGCCTTTGTGCAATTTTTTTTTCTTGTTATACTTTGAGCTTTGTACGGTAGGTAGGTAGGTAGGGCTGGTAGGTAGGTAGGGCTGGTAGGTAGGTAGGGCTGGTAGGTACCTAGGACTGGTAGGTAGGTAGGGCTGGTAGGTAGGTGGGGATGGTAGGTAGGTAGGGCTGTTAGGTAGGTAGGGCTGTTAGGTAGGTAGGGATGGTAGGTAGGTAGGGCTGTTAGATAGATATTATTATGAGAAGCACTTTCGATTAAATTAGTTTTAGTTACTTAGTTTTTTGTAGTTATTTTCTATTCCTTTCATATTATTGCCATTTTTATCGTGTCCTTTCACTTTAGTTTACCATGTGATAGGTTTTATTTGTTCCGAGGATAAGTCCGCCTTTGTGCAATTTTTTTTTCTTGTTATACTTTGAGCTTTGTACGGTAGGTAGGTAGGTAGGTAGGTAGGTAGGGCTGGTAGGTAGGTAGGGCTGGTAGGTAGGTAGGGATGGTAGGTAGGTAGGGATGGTAGGTAGGTAGGGCTGTTAGGTAGATATTATTATGAGAAGCACTTTCGATTAAATTAGTTTTAGTTACTTAGTTTTTTGTAGTTATTTTCTATTTCTTTCATATTATTGCCATTTTTAATGTGTCCTTTCACTTTAGTTTACCATGTGATAGGTTTTATTTGTTCCGAGGATAAGTCCGCCTTTGTGCAATTTTTTTTGCTTGTTATACTTTGAGCTTTGTACGGTAGGTTGGTAGGTAGGGCTGGTAGGTAGGTAGGGCTGGTAGGTAGGTAGGGCTGGTAGGTACGTAGGGCTGGTAGGTAGGTAGGGCTGGTAGGTAGGTAGGGATGGTAGGTAGGTAGGGCTGTTAGGTAGGTAGGGCTGTTAGGTAGGTAGGGATGGTAGGTAGGTATGGCTGTTAGGTAGATATTATTATGAGAAGCACTTTCGATTAAATTAGTTTTAGTTACTTAGTTTTTTATAGTTATTTTCTATTTCGTTCATATTATTGCCATTTTTAATGTGTCCTTTCACTTTAGTTTACCATGTGATAGGTTTTATTTGTTCCGAGGATAAGTCCGCCTTTGTGCAATTTTTTTTTCTTGTTATACTTTGAGCTTTGTACGGTAGGTAGGTAGGTAGGTAGGTAGGTAGGGCTGGTAGGTAGGTAGGGCTGGTAGGTAGGTAGGGCTGGTAGGTAGGTAGGGCTGGTAGGTAGGTAGGGCTGGTAGGTAGGTAGGGCTGGTAGGTAGGTAGGGATGGTAGGTAGGTAGGGATGGTAGGTAGGTAGGGCTGGTAGGTAGGTAGGGCTGGTAGGTAGGTAGGGATGGTAGGTAGGTAGGGATGGTAGGTAGGTAGGGATGGTAGGTAGGTAGGGCTGGTAGGTAGGTAGGGCTGTTAGGTAGGTAGGGATGTTAGGTAGGTAGGGATGGTAGGTAGGTAGGGCTGTTAGGTAGGTAGGGATGGTAGGTAGGTAGGGCTGATAGGTAGGTAGGGATGGTAGGTAGGTAGGGCTGTTAGGTAGGTAGGGATGGTAGGTAGGTAGGGCTGTTACGTAGATATTATTATGAGAAGCACTTTCGATTAAATTAGTTTTAGTTACTTAGTTTTTTATAGTTATTTTCTTTTTCTTTCATATTATTGCCATTTTTAATGTCTCCTTTCACTTTAGTTTACCATGTAATATGTTTTATTTGTTCTGAGGATAAGTCCGCCTTTGTGCAATTTTTTTTTCTTGTTATACTTTGAGCTTTGTACGGTAGGTAGGTAGGTAGGGCTGGTAGGTAGGTAGGGCTGGTAGGTAGGTAGGGCTGGTAGGTACCTAGGACTGGTAGGTAGGTAGGGCTGGTAGGTAGGTGGGGATGGTAGGTAGGTAGGGCTGTTAGGTAGGTAGGGCTGTTAGGTAGGTAGGGATGGTAGGTAGGTAGGGCTGTTAGATAGATATTATTATGAGAAGCACTTTCGATTAAATTAGTTTTAGTTACTTAGTTTTTTGTAGTTATTTTCTATTCCTTTCATATTATTGCCATTTTTATCGTGTCCTTTCACTTTAGTTTACCATGTGATAGGTTTTATTTGTTCCGAGGATAAGTCCGCCTTTGTGCAATTTTTTTTTCTTGTTATACTTTGAGCTTTGTACGGTAGGTAGGTAGGTAGGTAGGTAGGTAGGGCTGGTAGGTAGGTAGGGCTGGTAGGTAGGTAGGGCTGGTAGGTAGGTAGGGCTGGTAGGTAGGTAGGGATGGTAGGTAGGTAGGGCTGGTAGGTAGGTAGGGCTGTTAGGTAGATATTATTATGAGTAGCACTTTCGATTAAATTAGTTTTAGTTACATAGTTTTTTATAGTTATTTTCTTTTTCTTTCATATTATTGCCATTTTTAATGTGTCCTTTCACTTTAGTTTACCATGTGATATGTTTTATTTGTTCCGGGAATAAGTCCGCCTTTGTGCAATTTTTTTTTCTTGTTATACTTTGAGCTTTGTACGGTAGGTAGGAAGGTAGGTAGGGCTGGTAGGTAGGTAGGGCTGGTAGGTAGGTAGGGCTGTTAGGTAGGTAGGGCTGTTAGGTAGGTAGGGATGGTAGGTAGGTAGGGCTGTTAGGTGGGTAGGGATGGTAGGTAGGTAGGGATGGTAGGTAGGTAGGGCTGATAGGTAGGTAGGGCTGTTAGGTAGGTAGGGATGGTAGGTAGGTAGGGCTGTTAGGTAGATATTATTATGAGAAGCACTTTCGATTAAATTAGTTTTAGTTACTTAGTTTTTTATAGTTATTTTCTTTTTCTTTCATATTTTTGCCATTTTTAATGTCTCCTTTCACTTTAGTTTACCATGTAATATGTTTTATTTGTTCTGAGGATAAGTCCGCCTTTGTGCAATTTTTTTTTCTTGTTATACTTTGAGCTTTGTACGGTAGGTAGGAAGGTAGGTAGGGCTGGTAGGTAGGTAGGGCTGGTAGGTAGGTAGGGCTGGTAGGTAGGTAGGGCTGGTAGGTAGGTAGGGCTGTTAGGTAGGTAGGGATGGTAGGTAGGTAGAGCTGCTAGGTAGGTAGGGATGGTAGGTAGGTAGGGCTGATAGGTAGGTAGGGATGGTAGGTAGGTAGGGCTGTTAGGTAGATATTATTATGAGAAGCACTTTCGATTAAATTAGTTTTAGTTACTTAGTTTTTTAAAGTTATTTTCTATTTCTTTCATATTATTGCCATTTTTAATGTCTCCTTTCACTTTAGTTTACCATGTAATATGTTTTATTTGTTCTGAGGATAAGTCCGCCTTTGTGCAATTTTTTTTTCTTGTTATACTTTGAGCTTTGTACGGTAGGTAGGTAGGGCTGGTAGGTAGGTAGGGCTGGTAGGTAGGTAGGGCTGGTAGGTAGGTAGGGCTGTTAGGTAGGTAGGGATGTTAGGTAGGTAGGGATGTTAGGTAGGTAGGGATGGTAGGTAGGTAGGGCTGTTAGGTAGGTAGGGATGGTAGGTAGGTAGGGCTGATAGGTAGGTAGGGATGGTAGGTAGGTAGGGCTGTTAGGTAGGTAGGGATGGTAGGTAGGTAGGGCTGATAGGTAGGTAGGGATGGTAGGTAGGTAGGGCTGTTAGGTAGGTAGGGATGGTAGGAAGGTAGGGCTGTTACGTAGATATTATTATGAGTAGCACTTTCGATTAAATTAGTTTTGGTTAGATAGTTTTTTATAGTTATTTTCTTTTTCTTTCATATTATTGCCATTTTTAATGTGTCCTTTCACTTTAGTTTACCATGTGATATGTTTTATTTGTTCCGGGAATAAGTCCGCCTTTGTGCAATTTTTTTTTCTTGTTATACTTTGAGCTTTGTACGGTAGGTAGGAAGGTAGGTAGGGCTGTTAGGTAGGTAGGGCTGGTAGGTAGGTAGGGCTGTTAGGTAGATATTATTATGAGAAGCACTTTCGATTAAATTAGTTTTAGTTACTTAGTTTTTTATAGTTATTTTCTTTTTCTTTCATATTATTGCCATTTTTAATGTCTCCTTTCACTTTAATTTACCATGTAATATGTTTTATTTGTTCTGAGGATAAGTCCGCCTTTGTGCAATTTTTTTTTCTTGTTATACTTTGAGCTTTGTACGGTAGGTAGGTAGGTAGGGCTGGTAGGTAGGTAGGGCTGGTAGGTAGGTAGGGCTGGTAGGTAGGTAGGGCTGGTAGGTAGGTAGGGCTGGTAGGTAGGTAGGGCTGGTAGGTAGGTAGGGATGGTAGGTAGGTAGGGCTGTTAGGTAGGTAGGGATGGTAGGTAGGTAGGGCTGTTAGGTAGGTAGGGATGGTAGGTAGGTATGGCTGTTAGGTAGATATTATTATGAGAAGCACTTTCGATTAAATTAGTTTTAGTTACTTAGTTTTTTAAAGTTATTTTCTATTTCTTTCATATTATTGCCATTTTTAATGTGTCCTTTCACTTTAGTTTACCATGTGATATGTTTTATTTCTTCCGAGGATAAGTCCGCCTTTGTGCAATTTTTTTTTCTTGTTATACTTTGAGCTTTGTACGGTAGGTAGGAAGGTAGGTAGGGCTGGTAGGTAGGTAGGGCTGGTAGGTAGGTAGGGCTGGTAGGTAGGTAGGGCTGGTAGGTAGGTAGGGCTGGTAGGTAGGTAGGGCTGTTAGGTAGGTAGGGATGGTAGGTAGGTAGAGCTGCTAGGTAGGTAGGGATGGTAGGTAGGTAGGGCTGATAGGTAGGTAGGGATGGTAGGTAGGTAGGGCTGTTAGGTAGATATTATTATGAGAAGCACTTTCGATTAAATTAGTTTTAGTTACTTAGTTTTTTATAGTTATTTTCTTTTTCTTTCATATTATTGCCATTTTTAATGTCTCCTTTCACTTTAGTTTACCATGTAATATGTTTTATTTGTTCTGAGGATAAGTCCGCCTTTGTGCAATTTTTTTTTCTTGTTATACTTTGAGCTTTGTACGGTAGGTAGGTAGGGCTGGTAGGTAGGTAGGGCTGGTAGGTAGGTAGGGCTGGTAGGTAGGTAGGGCTGGTAGGTAGGTAGGGCTGTTAGGTAGGTAGGGATGTTAGGTAGGTAGGGATGTTAGGTAGGTAGGGATGGTAGGTAGGTAGGGCTGTTAGGTAGGTAGGGATGGTAGGTAGGTAGGGCTGATAGGTAGGTAGGGATGGTAGGTAGGTAGGGCTGTTAGGTAGGTAGGGATGGTAGGTAGGTAGGGCTGATAGGTAGGTAGGGATGGTAGGTAGGTAGGGCTGTTAGGTAGGTAGGGATGGTAGGAAGGTAGGGCTGTTACGTAGATATTATTATGAGAAGCACTTTCGATTAAATTAGTTTTAGTTACTTAGTTTTTTATAGTTATTTTCTTTTTCTTTCATATTATTGCCATTTTTAATGTCTCCTTTCACTTTAGTGTACCATGTGATATGTTTTATTTGTTCTGAGGATAAGTCCGCCTTTGTGCAATTTTTTTTCTTGTTATACTTTGAGCTTTGTACGGTAGGTAGGTAGGGCTGGTAGGTAGGTAGGACTGGTAGGTAGGTAGGGCTGGTAGGTAGGTAGGGCTGGTAGGTAGGTAGGAATGGTAGGTAGGTAGGGCTGGTAGGTAGGTAGGGATGGTAGGTAGGTAGGGCTGGTAGGTAGGTAGGGCTGGTAGGTAGGTAGGGATGTTAGGTAGGTAGGGATGGTAGGTAGGTAGGGATGGTAGGTAGGTAGGGCTGATAGGTAGGTAGGGCTGTAAGGTAGGAAGGGATGGTAGGTAGGTAGGGCTGTTAGGTAGATATTATTATGAGAAGCACTTTCGATTAAATTAGTTTTAGTTACTTAGTTTTTTATAGTTATTTTCTTTTTCTTTCATATTATTGCCATTTTTAATGTCTCCTTTCACTTTAGTTTATTATTTCACTTTAGTGATATGTTTTATTTGTTCTGAGGATAAGTCCGCCTTTGTGCAATTTTTTTTTCTTGTTATACTTTGAGCTTTGTACGGTAGGTAGGTAGGTAAGGCTGGTAGGTAGGTAGGGCTGGTAGGTAGGTAGGGCTGGTAGGTAGGTAGGGCTGGTAGGTAGGTAGGGCTGGTAGGTAGGTAGGGCTGGTAGGTAGGTAGGGATGGTAGGTAGGTAGGGCTGGTAGGTAGGTAGGGCTGTTAGGTAGGTAGGGATGGTAGGTAGGTAGGGCTGTTAGGTAGATATTATTATGAGAAGCACTTTCGATTAAATTAGTTTTAGTTACTTAGTTTTTTATAGCTATTTTCTATTTCTTTCATATTATTGCCATTTTTAATGTGTCTTTCACTTTAGTTTACCATGTGATATGTTTTATTTCTTCCGAGGATAAGTCCGCCTTTGTGCAATTTTTTTTTCTTGTTATACTTTAAGCTTTGTACGGTAGGTAGGAAGGTAGGTAGGGCTGGTAGTTAGGTAGGGCTGGTAGGTAGGTAGGGCTGGTAGGTAGGTAGGGCTGGTAGGTAGGTAGGGCTGTTAGGTAGGTAGGGATGGTAGGTAGGTAGAGCTGCTAGGTAGGTAGGGATGGTAGGTAGGTAGGGCTGATAGGTAGGTAGGGATGGTAGGTAGGTAGGGCTGTTAGGTAGATATTATTATGAGAAGCACTTTCGATTAAATTAGTTTTAGTTACTTAGTTTTTTATAGTTATTTTCTTTTTCTTTCATATTATTGTCATTTTTAATGTCTCCTTTCACTTTAGTTTACCATGTGATATGTTTTATTTGTTCCGGGAATAAGTCCGCCTTTGTGCAATTTTTTTTTCTTGTTATACTTTGAGCTTTGTACGGTAGGTAGGTAGGTAGGTAGGTAGGTAGGGCTGGTAGGTAGGTAGGGCTGGTAGGTAGGTAGGGCTGTTAGGTAGGTAGGGATGTTAGGTAGGTAGGGCTGGTAGGTAGGTAGGGCTGGTAGGTAGGTAGGGCTGTTAGGTAGGTAGGGATGTTAGGTAGGTAGGGATGGTAGGTAGGTAGGGCTGTTAGGTAGCTAGGGATGGTAGGTAGGTAGGGATGGTAGGTAGGTGGGGCTGATAGGTAGATAGGGCTGTTAGGTAGGTAGGGATGGTAGGTAGGTAGGGCTGTTAGGTAGATATTATTATGAGAAGCACTTTCGATTAAATTAGTTTTAGTTACTTAGTTTTTTATAGTTATTTTCTTTTTCTTTCATATTATTGCCATTTTTAATGTCTCCTTTCACTTTAGTTTACCATGTAATATGTTTTATTTGTTCTGAGGATAAGTCCGCCTTTGTGCAATTTTTTTTTCTTGTTATACTTTGAGCTTTGTACGGTAGGTAGGTAGGGCTGGTAGGTAGGTAGGGCTGGTAGGTAGGTAGGGCTGGTAGGTAGGTAGGGCTGTTAGGTAGGTAGGGATGTTAGGTAGGTAGGGATGTTAGGTAGGTAGGGATGGTAAGTAGGTAGGGCTGTTAGGTAGTTAGGGATGGTAGGTAGGTAGGGCTGATAGGTAGGTAGGGATGGTAGGTAGGTAGGGCTGTTAGGTAGGTAGGGATGGTAGGTAGGTAGGGCTGATAGGTAGGTAGGGATGGTAGGTAGGTAGGGCTGTTAGGTAGGTAGGGATGGTAGGAAGGTAGGGCTGTTACGTAGATATTATTATGAGAAGCAGTTTCGATTAAATTAGTTTTAGTTACTTAGTTTTTTATAGTTATTTTCTTTTTCTTTCATATTATTGCCATTTTTAATGTCTCCTTTCACTTTAGTGTACCATGTGATATGTTTTATTTGTTCTGAGGATAAGTCCGCCTTTGTGCAATTTTTTTTCTTGTTATACTTTGAGCTTTGTACGGTAGGTAGGTAGGGCTGGTAGGTAGGTAGGACTGGTAGGTAGGTAGGGCTGGTCGGTAGGTAGGGCTGGTAGGTAGGTAGGGCTGGTAGGTAGGTAGGGCTGGTAGGTAGGTAGGGATGTTAGGTAGGTAGGGATGTTAGGTAGGTAGGGATGGTAGGTAGGTAGGGCTGTTAGGTAGGTAGGGATGGTAGGTAGGTAGGGCTGTTAGGTAGGTAGGGATGGTAGGTAGGTAGGGCTGTTAGGTAGGTAGGGATGGTAGGTAGGTAGGGCTGTTAGGTAGATATTATTATGAGAAGCACTTTCGATTAAATTAGTTTTAGTTACTTAGTTTTTTATAGTTATTTTCTTTTTCTTTCATATTATTGCCATTTTTAATGTCTCCTTTCACTTTAGTTTACCATGTGATATGTTTTATTTGTTCTGAGGATAAGTCCGCCTTTGTGTAATTTTTTTTTCTTGTTATACTTTGAGCTTTGTACGGTAGGTAGGTAGGTAGGTAGGTAGGTACGTAGGGCTGGTAGGTAGGTAGGGCTGGTAGGTAGGTAGGGCTGGTCGGTAGGTAGGGCTGGTAGGTAGGTAGGGCTGGTAGGTAGGTAGGGCTGGTAGGTAGGTAGGGATGGTAGGTAGGTAGGGCTGTTAGGTAGGTAGGGATGGTAGGTAGGTAGGGCTGTTAGGTAGATATTATTATGAGAAGCACTTTCGATTAAATTAGTTTTAGTTACTTAGTTTTTTATAGTTATTTTCTTTTTCTTTCATATTATTGCCATTTTTAATGTCTCCTTTCACTTTAGTTTACCATGTGATATGTTTTATTTGTTCCGGGAATAAGTCCGCCTTTGTGCATTTTTTTTTTCTTGTTATACTTTGAGCTTTGTACGGTAGGTAGGTAGGTAGGTAGGTAGGTAGGGCTGGTAGGTAGGTAGGGCTGGTAGGTAGGTAGGGCTGTTAGGTAGGTAGGGATGTTAGGTAGGTAAGGATGGTAGGTAGGTAGGGCTGTTAGGTAGATATTATTATGAGAAGCACTTTCGATTAAATTAGTTTTAGTTACTTAGTTTTTTATAGTTATTTTCTATTTCTTTCATATTATTGCCATTTTTAATGTGTCCTTTCACTTTAGTTTACCATGTGATATGTTTTATTTGTTCCGAGGATAAGTCCGCCTTTGTGCAATTTTTTTTTCTTGTTATACTTTGAGCTTTGTACGGTAGGTAGGTAGGTAGGTAGGTAGTTAGGGCTGGTAGGTAGGTAGGGCTGGTAGATAGGTAGGGCTGGTAGGTAGGTAGGGCTGGTAGGTAGGTAGGGCTGGTAGGTAGGTAGTGCTGGTAGGTAGGTAGGGCTGTTAGGTAGGTAGGGATGTTAGGTAGGTAGGGATGGTAGGTAGGTAGGGCTGTTAGGTAGGTAGGGATGGTAGGTAGGTAGGGCTGATAGGTAGGTAGGGATGGTAGGTAGGTAGGGATGGTAGGTAGGTAGGGCTGTTAGGTAGGTAGGGATGGTAGGTAGGTAGGGATGGTAGGTAGGTAGGGCTGGTAGGTAGGTAGGGCTGGTAGGTAGGTAGGGCTGTTAGGTAGGTAGGGATGTTAGGTAGGTAGGGATGGTAGGTAGGTAGGGCTGTTAGGTAGGTAGGGATGGTAGGTAGGTAGGGCTGATAGGAAGGTAGGGATGGAAGGTAGGTAGGGCTGTTAGGTAGGTAGGGATGGTAGGTAGGTAGTGCTGTTAGGTAGGTAGGGATGGTAGGTAGGTAGGGATGGTAGGTAGGTAGGGCTGGTAGGTAGGTAGGGCTGGTAGGTAGGTAGGGCTGGTAGGTAGGTAGGGCTGGTAGGTAGGTAGGGCTGTTAGGTAGGTAGGGATGGTAGGTAGGTAGGGCTGATAGGTAGGTAGGGATGGTATGTAGGTAGGGCTGTTAGGTAGATATTATTATGAGAAGCACTTTCGATTAAATTAGTTTTAGTTACTTATTTTTTTTATAGTTATTTTCTTTTTCTTTCATATTATTGCCATTTTTAATGTCTCCTTTCACTTTAGTTTACCATGTGATATGTTTTATTTGTTCCGGGAATAAGTCCGCCTTTGTGCATTTTTTTTTTCTTGTTATACTTTGAGCTTTGTACGGTAGGTAGGTAGGTAGGTAGGTAGGTAGGGCTGGTAGGTAGGTAGGGCTGGTAGGTAGGTAGGGCTGGTAGGTAGGTAGGGCTGGTCATTAGGTAGGGCTGGTAGGTAGGTAGGGCTGGTAGGTAGGTAGGGCTGGTAGGTAGGTAGGGATGGTAGGTAGGTAGGGCTGTTAGGTAGGTAGGGATTGTAGGTAGGTAGGGCTGTTAGGTAGATATTATTATGAGAAGCACTTTCGATTAAATTAGTTTTAGTTACTTAGTTTTTTATAGTTATTTTCTTTTTCTTTCATATTATTGCCATTTTTAATGTCTCCTTTCACTTTAGTTTACCATGTGATATGTTTTATTTGTTCCGGGAATAAGTCCGCCTTTGTGCATTTTTTTTTTCTTGTTATACTTTGAGCTTTGTACGGTAGGTAGGTAGGTAGGTAGGTAGGGCTGGTAGGTAGGTAGGGCTGGTAGGTAGGTAGGGCTGGTAGGTAGGTAGGGCTGGTCGGTAGGTAGGGCTGGTAGGTAGGTAGGGCTGGTAGGTAGGTAGGGCTGGTAGGTAGGTAGGGATGGTAGGTAGGTAGGGATGGTAGGTAGGTAGGGCTGATAGGTAGGTAGGGATGGTAGGTAGGTAGGGATGGTAGGTAGGTAGGGCTGTTAGGTAGGTAGGGATGGTAGGTAGGTAGGAATGGTAGGTAGGTAGGGCTGGTAGGTAGGTAGGGCTGGTAGGTAGGTAGGGCTGTTAGGTAGGTAGGGATGTTAGGTAGGTAGGGATGGTAGGTAGGTAGGAATGGTAGGTAGGTAGGGCTGGTAGGTAGGTAGGGCTGGTAGGTAGGTAGGGCTGTTAGGTAGGTAGGGATGTTAGGTAGGTTGGGATGGTAGGTAGGTAGGGCTGTTAGGTAAATAGGGATGGTAGGTAGGTAGGGCTGATAGGTAGGTAGGGATGGTAGGTAGGTAGGGCTGTTAGGTAGATATTATTATGAGAAGCACTTTCGATTAAATTAGTTTTA
Source organism: Melinaea marsaeus rileyi (assembly GCA_918358865.1). Classification (NCBI taxonomy): domain Eukaryota; kingdom Metazoa; phylum Arthropoda; class Insecta; order Lepidoptera; family Nymphalidae; genus Melinaea; species Melinaea marsaeus. The sequence goes on from OU911094.1 coordinate 8,091,321, forward strand.
GTTACTTAGTTTTTTATAGTTATTTTCTTTTTCTTTCATATTATTGCCATTTTCAATGTCTCCTTTCACTTTAGTTTACCATGTGATATGTTTTATTTGTTCCGGGAATAAGTCCACCTTTGTGCAATTTTTTTTTCTTGTTATACTTTGAGCTTTGTACGGTAGGTAGGTAGGTAGGTAGGTAGGTGGGGCGGGTAGGTAGGTAGGGCTGGTAGGTAGGTAGGGCTGTTAGGTAGGTAGGGATGTAAGATAGGTAGGGATGGTAGGTAGGTAGGGCTGTTAGGTAGGTAGGGATGGTAGGTAGGTAGGGATGGTAGGTAGGTAGGGCTGATAGGTAGGTAGGGCTGGTAGGTAGGTAGGGATGGTAGGTAGGTAGGGCTGTTAGGTAGGTAGGGATGGTAGGGATGGTAGGTAGGTAGGGCTGTTAGGTAGGTAGGGATGGTAGGTAGGTAGGGCTATTAGGTAGATATTATTATGAGAAGCACTTTCGATTAAATTAGTTTTAGTTACTTAGTTTTTTATAGTTATTTTCTTTTTCTTTCATATTATTGCCATATTTAATGTCTCCTTTCACTTTAGTTTACCATGTGATATGTTTTATTTGTTCTGAGGATCAGTCCGCCTTTGTGTAATTTTTTTTTCTTGTTATACTTTGAGCTTTGTACGGTAGGTAGGTAGGTAGGTAGGTACGTAGGGCTGGTAGGTAGGTAGGGCTGGTAGGTAGGTAGGGCTGGTCGGTAGGTAGGGCTGGTAGGTAGGTAGGGCTGGTAGGTAGGTAGGGCTGGTAGGTAGGTAGGGATTGTAGGTAGGTAGGGCTGTTACTTAGATATTATTATGAGTAGCACTTTCGATAAAATTAGTTTTAGTTACTTAGTTTTTTATAGTTATTTTCATTTTCTTTCATATTATGCCATTTTTAATGTATCTTTTCACTTTAGTTTACCATGTGATATGTTTTATTTGTTCCGAGGATAAGTCCGCCTTTGTGCAATTTTTTTTTCTTGTTATACTTTGAGCTTTGTACGGTAGGTAGGTAGGTAGGTAGGTAGTTAGGGCTGGTAGGTAGGTAGGGCTGGTAGATAGGTAGGGCTGGTAGGTAGGTAGGGCTGTTAGGTAGGTAGGGATGTTAGGTAGGTAGGGATGGTAGGTAGATAGGGCTGTTAGGTAGGTAGGGATGGTAGGTAGGTAGGGCTGATAGGTAGGTAGGGATGGTAGGTAGGTAGGGCTTTTAGGTAGGTAGGGATGGTAGGTAGGTAGGGCTGTTAGGTAGGTAGGGATGGTAGGTAGGTAGGGATGGTAGGTAGGTAGGGCTGGTAGGTAGGTAGGGCTGGTAGGTAGGTAGGGATGGTAGGTAGGTAGGGCTGTTATGTAGATATTATTATGAGAAGCACTTTCGATTAAATTAGTTTTAGTTACTTAGTTTTTTATAGTTATTTTTTATTTCTTTCATATTATTGCCATTTTTAATGTGTCCTTTCACTTTAGTTTACCATGTGATATGTTTTATTTGTTCCGAGGATAAGTCCGCCTTTGTGCAATTTTTTTTTCTTGTTATACTTTGAGCTTTGTACGGTAGGTAGGTAGGTAGGTAGGTAGTTAGGGCTGGTAGGTAGGTAGGGCTGGTAGATAGGTAGGGCTGGTAGGTAGGTAGGGCTGTTAGGTAGGTAGGGATGTTAGGTAGGTAGGGATGGTAGGTAGATAGGGCTGTTAGGCAGGTAGGGATGGTAGGTAGGTAGGGCTGATAGGTAGGTAGGGATGGTAGGTAGGTAGGGCTGTTAGGTAGGTAGGGATGGTAGGTAGGTAGGGCTGTTAGGTAGGTAGGGATGGTAGGTAGGTAGGGATGGTAGGTAGGTAGGGCTGGTAGGTAGGTAGGGCTGGTAGGTAGGTAGGGCTGTTAGGTAGGTAGGGATGTTAGGTAGGTAGGGGTGGTAGGTAGGTAGGGCTGTTAGGTAGGTAGGGATAGTAGGAAGGTAGGGCTGATAGGTAGGTAGGGATGGTAGGTAGGTAGGGCTTTTGGGTAGATATTATTATGAGAAGCACTTTCGATTAAATTAGTTTTAGTTACTTATTTTTTTATGGTTATTTTCTTTTTCTTTCATATTATTGCCATTTTTAATGTCTCCTTTCACTTTAGTTTACCATGTGATATGTTTTATTTGTTCCGGGAATAAGTCCGCCTTTGTGCAATTTTTTTTTCTTGTTATACTTTGAGCTTTGTACGGTAGGTAGGTAGGTAGGTAGGTAGGTAGGGCTAGTAGGTAGGTAGGGCTGGTAGGTAGGTAGGGCTGTTAGGTAGGTAGGGATGTTAGGTAGGTAGGGCTGGTAGGTAGGTAGGGCTGGTAGGTAGGTAGGACTGTTAGGTAGGTAGGGATGTTAGGTAGGTAGGGATGGTAGGTAGGTAGGGCTGTTAGGTAGCTAGGGATGGTAGGTAGGTAGGGATGGTAGGTAGGTGGGGCTGATAGGTAGATAGGGCTGTTAGGTAGGTAGGGATGGTAGGTAGGTAGGGCTGTTAGGTAGATATTATTATGAGAAGCACTTTCGATTAAATTAGTTTTAGTTACTTAGTTTTTTATAGTTATTTTCTTTTTCTTTCATATTATTGCCATTTTTAATGTCTCCTTTCACTTTAGTTTACCATGTAATATGTTTTATTTGTTCTGAGGATAAGTCCGCCTTTGTGCAATTTTTTTTTCTTGTTATACTTTGAGCTTTGTACGGTAGGTAGGTAGGGCTGGTAGGTAGGTAGGGCTGGTAGGTAGGTAGGGCTGGTAGGTAGGTAGGGCTGTTAGGTAGGTAGGGATGTTAGGTAGGTAGGGATGTTAGGTAGGTAGGGATGGTAAGTAGGTAGGGCTGTTAGGTAGTTAGGGATGGTAGGTAGGTAGGGCTGATAGGTAGGTAGGGATGGTAGGTAGGTAGGGCTGTTAGGTAGGTAGGGATGGTAGGTAGGTAGGGCTGATAGGTAGGTAGGGATGGTAGGTAGGTAGGGCTGTTAGGTAGGTAGGGATGGTAGGAAGGTAGGGCTGTTACGTAGATATTATTATGAGAAGCAGTTTCGATTAAATTAGTTTTAGTTACTTAGTTTTTTATAGTTATTTTCTTTTTCTTTCATATTATTGCCATTTTTAATGTCTCCTTTCACTTTAGTTTACCATGTGATATGTTTTATTTGTTCTGAGGATAAGTCCGCCTTTGTGCAATTTTTTTTCTTGTTATACTTTGAGCTTTGTACAGTAGGTAGGTAGGGCTGGTAGGTAGGTAGGGCTGGTAGGTAGGTAGGGCTGGTCGGTAGGTAGGGCTGGTAGGTAGGTAGGGCTGGTAGGTAGGTAGGGCTGGTAGGTAGGTAGGGATGTTAGGTAGGTAGGGATGTTAGGTAGGTAGGGATGGTAGGTAGGTAGGGCTGTTAGGTAGGTAGGGATGGTAGGTAGGTAGGGCTGATAGGTAGGTAGGGATGGTAGGTAGGTAGGGCTGTTAGGTAGGTAGGGCTGGTAGGTAGGTAGGGCTGTTAGGTAGATATTATTATGAGAAGCACTTTCGATTAAATTAGTTTTAGTTACTTAGTTTTTTATAGTTATTTTCTTTTTCTTTCATATTATTGCCATTTTTAATGTCTCCTTTCACTTTAGTTTACCATGTGATATGTTTTATTTGTTCTGAGGATAAGTCCGCCTTTGTGTAATTTTTTTTTCTTGTTATACTTTGAGCTTTGTACGGTAGGTAGGTAGGTAGGTAGGTAGGTACGTAGGGCTGGTAGGTAGGTAGGGCTGGTAGGTAGGTAGGGCTGGTCGGTAGGTAGGGCTGGTAGGTAGGTAGGGCTGGTAGGTAGGTAGGGCTGGTAGGTAGGTAGGGATGGTAGGTAGGTAGGGCTGTTAGGTAGGTAGGGATGGTAGGTAGGTAGGGCTGTTAGGTAGATATTATTATGAGAAGCACTTTCGATTAAATTAGTTTTAGTTACTTAGTTTTTTATAGTTATTTTCTTTTTCTTTCATATTATTGCCATTTTTAATGTCTCCTTTCACTTTAGTTTACCATGTGATATGTTTTATTTGTTCCGGGAATAAGTCCGCCTTTGTGCATTTTTTTTTTCTTGTTATACTTTGAGCTTTGTACGGTAGGTAGGTAGGTAGGTAGGTAGGTAGGGCTGGTAGGTAGTTAGGGCTGGTAGGTAGGTAGGGCTGTTAGGTAGGTAGGGATGTTAGGTAGGTAGGGATGGTAGGTAGGTAGGGCTGTTAGGTAGATATTATTATGAGAAGCACTTTCGATTAAATTAGTTTTAGTTACTTAGTTTTTTATAGTTATTTTCTATTTCTTTCATATTATTGCCATTTTTAATGTGTCCTTTCACTTTAGTTTACCATGTGATATGTTTTATTTGTTCCGAGGATAAGTCCGCCTTTGTGCAATTTTTTTTTCTTGTTATACTTTGAGCTTTGTACGGTAGGTAGGTAGGTAGGTAGGTAGTTAGGGCTGGTAGGTAGGTAGGGCTGGTAGATAGGTAGGGCTGGTAGGTAGGTAGGGCTGGTAGGTAGGTAGGGCTGGTAGGTAGGTAGTGCTGGTAGGTAGGTAGGGCTGTTAGGTAGGTAGGGATGTTAGGTAGGTAGGGATGGTAGGTAGGTAGGGCTGTTAGGTAGGTAGGGATGGTAGGTAGGTAGGGCTGATAGGTAGGTAGGGATGGTAGGTAGGTAGGGATGGTAGGTAGGTAGGGCTGTTAGGTAGGTAGGGATGGTAGGTAGGTAGGAATGGTAGGTAGGTAGGGCTGGTAGGTAGGTAGGGCTGGTAGGTAGGTAGGGCTGTTAGGTAGGTAGGGATGTTAGGTAGGTAGGGATGGTAGGTAGGTAGGGCTGTTAGGTAGGTAGGGATGGTAGGTAGGTAGGGCTGATAGGAAGGTAGGGATGGAAGGTAGGTAGGGCTGTTAGGTAGGTAGGGATGGTAGGTAGGTAGTGCTGTTAGGTAGGTAGGGATGGTAGGTAGGTAGGGATGGTAGGTAGGTAGGGCTGGTAGGTAGGTAGGGCTGGTAGGTAGGTAGGGCTGGTAGGTAGGTAGGGCTGGTAGGTAGGTAGGGCTGTTAGGTAGGTAGGGATGGTAGGTAGGTAGGGCTGATAGGTAGGTAGGGATGGTATGTAGGTAGGGCTGTTAGGTAGATATTATTATGAGAAGCACTTTCGATTAAATTAGTTTTAGTTACTTATTTTTTTATAGTTATTTTCTTTTTCTTTCATATTATTGCCATTTTTAATGTCTCCTTTCACTTTAGTTTACCATGTGATATGTTTTATTTGTTCCGGGAATAAGTCCGCCTTTGTGCAATTTTTTTTTCTTGTTATACTTTGAGCTTTGTACGGTAGGTAGGTAGGTAGGTAGGTAGGTAGGGCTGGTAGGTAGGTAGGGCTGGTAGGTAGGTAGGGCTGGTAGGTAGGTAGGGCTGGTCGTTAGGTAGGGCTGGTAGGTAGGTAGGGCTGGTAGGTAGGTAGGGCTGGTAGGTAGGTAGGGATGGTAGGTAGGTAGGGCTGTTAGGTAGGTAGGGATTGTAGGTAGGTAGGGCTGTTAGGTAGATATTATTATGAGAAGCACTTTCGATTAAATTAGTTTTAGTTACTTAGTTTTTTATAGTTATTTTCTTTTTCTTTCATATTATTGCCATTTTTAATGTCTCCTTTCACTTTAGTTTACCATGTGATATGTTTTATTTGTTCCGGGAATAAGTCCGCCTTTGTGCATTTTTTTTTTCTTGTTATACTTTGAGCTTTGTACGGTAGGTAGGTAGGTAGGTAGGTAGGGCTGGTAGGTAGGTAGGGCTGGTAGGTAGGTAGGGCTGGTAGGTAGGTAGGGCTGGTCGGTAGGTAGGGCTGGTAGGTAGGTAGGGCTGGTAGGTAGGTAGGGCTGGTAGGTAGGTAGGGATGGTAGGTAGGTAGGGATGGTAGGTAGGTAGGGCTGATAGGTAGGTAGGGATGGTAGGTAGGTAGGGATGGTAGGTAGGTAGGGCTGTTAGGTAGGTAGGGATGGTAGGTAGGTAGGAATGGTAGGTAGGTAGGGCTGGTAGGTAGGTAGGGCTGGTAGGTAGGTAGGGCTGTTAGGTAGGTAGGGATGTTAGGTAGGTAGGGATGGTAGGTAGGTAGGGATGGTAGGTAGGTAGGGCTGGTAGGTAGGTAGGGCTGGTAGGTAGGTAGGGCTGTTAGGTAGGTAGGGATGTTAGGTAGGTAGGGATGGTAGGTAGGTAGGGCTGTTAGGTAAATAGGGATGGTAGGTAGGTAGGGCTGATAGGTAGGTAGGGATGGTAGGTAGGTAGGGCTGTTAGGTAGATATTATTATGAGAAGCACTTTCGATTAAATTAGTTTTAGTTACTTAGTTTTTTATAGTTATTTTCTTTTTCTTTCATATTATTGCCATTTTCAATGTCTCCTTTCACTTTAGTTTACCATGTGATATGTTTTATTTGTTCCGGGAATAAGTCCACCTTTGTGCAATTTTTTTTTCTTGTTATACTTTGAGCTTTGTACGGTAGGTAGGTAGGTAGGTAGGTAGGTGGGGCTGGTAGGTAGGTAGGGCTGGTAGGTAGGTAGGGCTGTTAGGTAGGTAGGGATGTAAGATAGGTAGGGATGGTAGGTAGGTAGGGCTGTTAGGTAGGTAGGGATGGTAGGTAGGTAGGGATGGTAGGTAGGTAGGGCTGATAGGTAGGTAGGGCTGGTAGGTAGGTAGGGATGGTAGGTAGGTAGGGCTGTTAGGTAGGTAGGGATGGTAGGGATGGTAGGTAGGTAGGGCTGTTAGGTAGGTAGGGATGGTAGGTAGGTAGGGCTATTAGGTAGATATTATTATGAGAAGCACTTTCGATTAAATTAGTTTTAGTTACTTAGTTTTTTATAGTTATTTTCTTTTTCTTTCATATTATTGCCATATTTAATGTCTCCTTTCACTTTAGTTTACCATGTGATATGTTTTATTTGTTCTGAGGATCAGTCCGCCTTTGTGTAATTTTTTTTTCTTGTTATACTTTGAGCTTTGTACGGTAGGTAGGTAGGTAGGTAGGTACGTAGGGCTGGTAGGTAGGTAGGGCTGGTAGGTAGGTAGGGCTGGTAGGTAGGTAGGGCTGGTAGGTAGGTAGGGCTGGTAGGTAGGTAGGGCTGGTAGGTAGGTAGGGATTGTAGGTAGGTAGGGCTGTTACTTAGATATTATTATGAGTAGCACTTTCGATAAAATTAGTTTTAGTTACTTAGTTTTTTATAGTTATTTTCATTTTCTTTCATATTATGCCATTTTTAATGTATCTTTTCACTTTAGTTTACCATGTGATATGTTTTATTTGTTCCGAGGATAAGTCCGCCTTTGTGCAATTTTTTTTTCTTGTTATACTTTGAGCTTTGTACGGTAGGTAGGTAGGTAGGTAGGTAGTTAGGGCTGGTAGGTAGGTAGGGCTGGTAGATAGGTAGGGCTGGTAGGTAGGTAGGGCTGTTAGGTAGGTAGGGATGTTAGGTAGGTAGGGATGGTAGGTAGATAGGGCTGTTAGGTAGGTAGGGATGGTAGGTAGGTAGGGCTGATAGGTAGGTAGGGATGGTAGGTAGGTAGGGCTTTTAGGTAGGTAGGGATGGTAGGTAGGTAGGGCTGTTAGGTAGGTAGGGATGGTAGGTAGGTAGGGATGGTAGGTAGGTAGGGCTGGTAGGTAGGTAGGGCTGGTAGGTAGGTAGGGATGGTAGGTAGGTAGGGCTGTTATGTAGATATTATTATGAGAAGCACTTTCGATTAAATTAGTTTTAGTTACTTAGTTTTTTATAGTTATTTTTTATTTCTTTCATATTATTGCCATTTTTAATGTGTCCTTTCACTTTAGTTTACCATGTGATATGTTTTATTTGTTCCGAGGATAAGTCCGCCTTTGTGCAATTTTTTTTTCTTGTTATACTTTGAGCTTTGTACGGTAGGTAGGTAGGTAGGTAGGTAGTTAGGGCTGGTAGGTAGGTAGGGCTGGTAGATAGGTAGGGCTGGTAGGTAGGTAGGGCTGTTAGGTAGGTAGGGATGTTAGGTAGGTAGGGATGGTAGGTAGATAGGGCTGTTAGGCAGGTAGGGATGGTAGGTAGGTAGGGCTGATAGGTAGGTAGGGATGGTAGGTAGGTAGGGCTGTTAGGTAGGTAGGGATGGTAGGTAGGTAGGGCTGTTAGGTAGGTAGGGATGGTAGGTAGGTAGGGATGGTAGGTAGGTAGGGCTGGTAGGTAGGTAGGGCTGGTAGGTAGGTAGGGCTGTTAGGTAGGTAGGGATGTTAGGTAGGTAGGGGTGGTAGGTAGGTAGGGCTGTTAGGTAGGTAGGGATAGTAGGAAGGTAGGGCTGATAGGTAGGTAGGGATGGTAGGTAGGTAGGGCTTTTGGGTAGATATTATTATGAGAAGCACTTTCGATTAAATTAGTTTTAGTTACTTATTTTTTTATGGTTATTTTCTTTTTCTTTCATATTATTGCCATTTTTAATGTCTCCTTTCACTTTAGTTTACCATGTGATATGTTTTATTTGTTCCGGGAATAAGTCCGCCTTTGTGCAATTTTTTTTTCTTGTTATACTTTGAGCTTTGTACGGTAGGTAGGTAGGTAGGTAGGTAGGTAGGGCTAGTAGGTAGGTAGGGCTGGTAGGTAGGTAGGTCTGGTAGGTAGGTAGGGCTGATAGGTAGGTAGGGCTGGTAGGTAGGTAGGGCTGTTAGGTAGGTAGGGATGGTAGGTAGGTAGGGATGTTAGGTAGGTTGGGATGGTAGGTAGGTAGGGCTGTTAGGTAGGTAGGGATGGTAGGTAGGTAGGGCTGATAGGTAGGTAGGGCTGATAGGTAGGTAGGGCTGTTAGGTAGGTAGGGATGGTAGGTAGGTAGGGCTGTTAGGTAGGTAGGGATGGTAGGTAGGTAGGGCTGTTAGGTAGATATTATTATGAGAAGCACTTTCGATTAAATTAGTTTTAGTTACTTAGTTTTTTATAGTTATTTTCTATTTCTTTCATATTATTGCCATTTTTAATGTGTCCTTTCACTTTAGTTTACCATGTGATATGTTTTATTTGTTCCGAGGATAAGTCTGCCTTTGTGCAATTTTTTTTTCTTGTTTTACTTTGAGCTTTGTACGGTAGGTAGGTAGGTAGGGCTGGTAGGTATGTAGGGCTGGTAGGTAGGTAGGGCTGGTAGGTAGGTAGGGCTGTTAGGTAGGTAGGGATGGTAGGGATGGTAGGTAGGTAGGGCTGTTAGGTAGGTAGGGATGGTAGGTAGGTAGGGCTTTTGGGTAGATATTATTATGAGAAGCACTTTCGATTAAATTAGTTTTAGTTACTTATTTTTTTATAGTTATTTTCTTTTTCTTTCATATTATTGCCATTTTTAATGTCTCCTTTCACTTTAGTTTACCATGTGATATGTTTTATTTGTTCCGGGAATAAGTCCGCCTTTGTGCAATTTTTTTTTCTTGTTATACTTTGAGCTTTGTACGGTAGGTAGGTAGGTAGGTAGGTAGGTAGGTAGGGCTGGTAGGTAGGTAGGGCTGGTAGGTAGGTAGGGCTGTTAGGTAGGTAGGGATGTTAGGTAGGTAGGGATGGTAGGTAGGTTGGGCTGTTAGGTAGGTAGGGATGGTAGGTAGGTAGGGATGGTAGGTAGGTAGGGCTGATAGGTAGATAGGGCTGTTAGGTAGGTAGGGATGGTAGGTAAGTAGGGCTGTTAGGTAGATATTATTATGAGAAGCACTCTCGATTAAATTAGTTTTAGTTACTTAGTTTTTTATAGTTATTTTCTTTTTCTTTCATATTATTGCCATTTTTAATGTCTCCTTTCACTTTAGTTTACCATGTAATATGTTTTATTTGTTCTGAGGATAAGTCCGCCTTTGTGCAATTTTTTTTTCTTGTTATACTTTGAGCTTTGTACGGTAGGTAGGTAGGGCTGGTAGGTAGGTAGGGCTGGTAGGTAGGTAGGGCTGGTAGGTAGGTAGGGCTGGTAGGTAGGTAGGGCTGGTAGGTAGGTAGGGATGGTAGGTAGGTAGGGCTGTTAGGTAGATATTATTATGAGAAGCACTTTCGATTAAATTAGTTTTAGTTACTTAGTTTTTTATAGTTATTTTCTATTTCTTTCATATTATTGCCATTTTTAATGTGTCTTTCACTTTAGTTTACCATGTGATATGTTTTATTTGTTCCGAGGATAAGTCCGCCTTTGTGCAATTTTTTTTTCTTGTTATACTTTGAGCTTTGTACGGTAGGTAGATAGGTAGGTAGGTAGGGCTGGTAGGTAGGTAGGGCTGGTAGGTAGGTAGGGCTGGTAGGTAGGTAGGGCTGTTAGGTAGGTAGGGATGTTAGGTAGGTAGGGGTGGTAGGTAGGTAGGGCTGATAGGTAGGTAGGGCTGTTAGGTAGGTAGGGATGGTAGGTAGGTAGGGCTGTTAGGTAGGTAGGGATGGTAGGTAGGTAGGGCTGTTAGGTAGATATTATTATGAGAAGCACTTTCGATTAAATTAGTTTTAGTTACTTAGTTTTTTATAGTTATTTTCTATTTCTTTCATATTATTGCCATTTTTAATGTGTCCTTTCACTTTAGTTTACCATGTGATATGTTTTATTTGTTCCGAGGATAAGTCTGCCTTTGTGCAATTTTTTTTTCTTGTTTTACTTTGAGCTTTGTACGGTAGGTAGGTAGGTAGGGCTGGTAGGTAGGTAGGGCTGGTAGGTATGTAGGGCTGGTAGGTAGGTAGGGCTGGTAGGTAGGTAGGGCTGTTAGGTAGGTAGGGATGGTAGGTAGGTAGGGCTGTTAGGTAGATATTATTATGAGAAGCACTTTCGATTAAATTAGTTTTAGTTACTTAGTTTTTTATAGTTATTTTCATTTTCTTTCATATTATGCCATTTTTAATGTATCTTTTCACTTTAGTTTACCATGTGATATGTTTTATTTGTTCCGGGAATAAGTCCGCCTTTGTGCAAATTTTTTTTCTTGTTATACTTTGAGCTTTGTACGGTAGGTAGGTAGGTAGGTAGGTAGGTAGGGCTGGTAGGTAGGTAGGGCTGGTAGGTAGGTAGGGCTGGTAGGTAGGTAGGGCTGTTAGGTAGGTAGGGCTGTTAGGTAGGTAGGGATGGTAGGTAGGTAGGGATGGTAGGTAGGTAGGGCTGGTAGGTAGGTAGGTAGGTTGGGCTAGTAGGTAGGTAGGTAGGTAGGTAGGTGTTGAATATCGGCATTAGGCATTAGGCATTAGGCAAAGTCGCATTTTATGGTTTTAGTAGGCCTGGTGTTGCTTCTTATTGGCTGGTTAGTGTTTCTTTCCGTAGACAACAAATATCAAATAGTAAGAAGTAACATTGGGGATGGAATCACCATTAAGTATTCCAACGAGGCGCAAGGTATTACCTCCTGGGTGTGCCTTGGAAAATACCTATCATTGGATTTCACGAGGTCCAGCGTCATACTTGGTTCACGGGTGAAACCACTGCACCTCGTATAATCGTACGTGATAAACAGATATTCAATGAAAAGGTATACTTTAAAATACGTTTGGTAAGGAAGCGATTCAATTCTTGTGGATAAAAGAAATGTTATTCCAAAAAGGTTGGTTGTTGGTTGTTTGCCTTTAACTGCTCTGCCCATTCATTGCTAAATATGCAAAATAGCTAAATGCAGTAGCGAAAAAAAAGCAAATGCTCTACACTTTTATTTAAACATACTAAATATATATTCATATATATAATTATAGCTAGATCAACCAAGAGCTAAGCTAAGCTAAAAAAAATATTTGTGTTTTCTGTGAGACTCTAGAATATTGTCAGAGTTCGGACTCTGATCTGAGTGCATCTCGAACTATGTGAACGGAAACTGAGAAACCGTTTTAGATACATGAATAATTATAAGAAGTCAATGATTAGGGCATACTGTCTGTTAGGTTTTAATATCAAAGTAAGTTGTATTACCTTCATTTTAGGATAAACTGTTATAGATTAGGTCTTGACGCCGCAGATTACCACAAGATATCAATGATTAGGGCTTACTGCCTAAATTTAAGTACGACATTAAAAGTGTGTTTTTAGAGGCTAAGACTATATTTTGCAGTTACTTGGTTGGGTATTAATCTCAAAGTAAGTTCTATTACCTTCATTTTAGAATAAATTGTTATAGATTAGGTCTTGACGCCGCAGATTACCACAAAAAATTAATGATAAGGGTTTACTGTCTAAATTTAAGTGTGACATTAGACGTGTGTGTTTTTAGAGGCTAAGACTATATTTCGCAGTTACATTGTTAGGTTTTAATCTCAAAGTAAGTTCTATTACCTTCATTTTAGAATAAATTGTTATAGACTAGGTTTTGACAACGCAGATTACCATAAGATATCAACGATTGGGGCTTACAGTCTAAATTTAAGTGCGACAATTTACGTGTGTTTTGAGAGGCTAAGACTGTATCTTGCAGTTACATGGTTAGGTTTTAATATCAAAGTAAGTTGTATTACCTTCATTTTAGGATAAATTGTTATAGATTAGGTCTTGACGCCGCAGATTACCACAAGATATCAATGATTAGGGCTTACTGCCTAAATTTAAGTGCGACAATATACGTGTGTTTTGAGAGGCTAAGACTGTATCTTGCAGTTACATGGTTAGGTTTTAATATCAAAGTAAGTTGTATTACCTTCATTTTAGGATAAATTATTATAGATTAAGTCTTGACGCCGCAGATTACCACAAGATATCAATGATTAGGGCTTACTGCCTAAATTTAAGTACGACATTAAACGTGTGTTTTTAGAGGCTAAGACTATATCTTGCAGTTACTTTGTTGGGTTTTAATCTCAAAGTAATTTCTATTACTTACATTTTAGAATAAATTGTTATAGTTTAGGTCTTGACGCCGCAGATTACCACAAAAAATTAATGATAAGGGCTTACTGTCTAAATTTAAGTGTGACATTAGACGTGTGTGTTTTTAGAGGCTAAGACTATATTTCGCAGTTACATTGTTAGGTTTTAATCTCAAAATAAGTTCCATTACCTTCATTTTAGAATAAATTGTTATAGACTAGGTTTTGACAACGCAGATTACCATAAGATATCAATGATTGGGGCTTACTGTCTAAATTTAAGTGCGACAATATACGTGTGTTTTGAGAGGCTAAGACTATATCTTGCAGTTACTTGGTTGGGTTTTAATCTCAAAGTAAGTTCTATTACCTTGATTTTAGAATAAATTGTTATAGATTAGGTCTTGACGCCGCAGATTACCACAGGATATCAATGATTAGGGCTTACTGTCTAAATTTAAGTGCGACATTATACGTGTGTTTTTAGAGGCTAAGACAATATCTTGCAGTTACATGGCTAGGTTTAAATCTCAAAGTAAGTTTTTTAACTTATATGTGAGTGTTAATTGTTATAGATTAGGTCTTGACGCCGCAGATTACCACAGGATATCAATGATTAGGGCTTACTGCCTAAATTTAAATGCGACATTAAACGTGTGCTTTTAGAGGCTAAGACTATATCTTGCAGTTACTTGGTTGGGTTTTAATCTCAAAGAAAGTTCTATTACTTACATTTTAGAATAAATTGATATAAACTAGGTCTTGACGCCGCGTATTACAATAAGAAATCAATAATTAGGGCTTACTATCTAAATTTAAGTGCGACATTAAACGTGTGTTTCTAGAGGCTTAGACTATATCTTGCAGTTACATGGTTAGGTTTTTAATAATAATACCACATTTTACATCAAATACTGACACACTTAAAAGTAGGAAATTCAATAAAATAATTCATAAAATATAAGATTTCTAAGGTTTTATTCTTACAAAAATTATAAAATATTATGTTAAAAAATGAATTTTAATACCACATTTTACATCAAATATTGACACACCTAAAGTAAGAAATAAAAAAAAATCATTCCTAAAATGCATGATTTCTAGGGTTTTATTTTAACAAAAATTTGTAAATTTTATATAAAAAATTTATTTTAATACCACATTTTACAACAAATATTGACACAGCTAAAAGTAGGAAATTCAATAAAATAATTCATAAAATATAAGATTTCTAAGGTTTTATTCTAACAAAAATTATAAAATATTATGTTAAAAAATGTATTTTAATACCACATTTTTCATCAAATATTGACACACCTAAAGTTAGAAATTAAAAAAAATCAATCCTAAAATGCATGATTTCTAGGGTATTATTTTAACAAAAATTTGTAAATTTTATATAAAAAAATGTATTTTAATACCACATTTTACATCAAATTCTGACACACTTAAAAGTAGGAAATTCAATAAAATAATTCATAAAATATAAGATTTCTAAGGTTTTATTCCAACAAAAATTATAAAATATTATGTTAAAAAATGAATTTTAATACCACATTTTACATCAAATATTGACACACCTAAAGTAAGAAATAAAAAAAATCAATCCTAAAATGCATGATTTCTAGGGTTTCATTTTAACAAAAATTTGTAAATTTTATATCAAAAAATTTATTTTAATACCATATTTTACATCAAATATTGTCACACCTAAAAGTAGGAAATTCAATAAAATAATTCATAAAATATAAGATTTCTAAGGTTTTATTCTAACAAAAATTATAAAATATTATGTTAAAAAATGTATTTTAATACCACATTTTACATCAAGTATTGTCACATCTAAAGTTAGAAATTCAAAAAAAATCAATCATAAAATGCAAGATTTTTGAGGTATTATATTAACAAAAATTATTAAATTTCATATCAAAAAATGTATTTTAATACCACATTTTTCATCAAATATTGACACACCTAAGGTTAGAAATTAAAAAAAATCAATCCTAAAATGCATGATTTCTAGGGTTTTATTTTAACAAAAATTTGTAAATTTTATATCAAAAAATGTTTTTTAATACCACATTTTACATCAAATTATGACACACCTAAAACTAGGAAATTCAATAAAATAATTCATAAAATATAAGATTTCGAAGGTTTTAATAGGTCTTGTCGCCGCAGATTATCAAAAGAAATCAATGATTAGGGCTTACTGTCTAAATTTAAGTGCGACATTTAACGTGTGTTTTTAGAGGCTAAGACTATATTTTACAGTTACTTGGTTGGGTATTAATCTCAAAGTAAGTTCTATTACCTTCATTTTAGAATAAATTGTTATAGATTAGGTCTTGACGCCGCAGATTACCACAAAAAATTAATGATAAGGGCTTACTGTCTAAATTTAAGTGTGACATTAGACGTGTGTGTTTTTAGAGGCTAAGACTATATTTCGCAGTTACATTGTTAGGTTTTAATCTCAAAGTAAAATCTATTACCTTCATTTTAGAATAAATTGTTATAAACTAGGTCTTGACGCCGCAGATTACCATAAAAAATTAGTGATTTAGTCTTACTGTCTAAATTAAAGTGCGACATTAAATGTGTGATTCTAGAGGCTAAGACTATATCTCGCAGTTACATTGTTAGGTTTTAATCTCAAAGTAAGTTCTATTACCTTCATTTTAGAATAAATTGTTATAGACTAGGTCTTGACACCGCAGATTACCATAAGATATCAATGATTGGGGCTTACTGTCTAAATTTAAGTGCGACAATATACGTGTGTTTTGAGAGGCTAAGACTGTATCTTGCAGTTACATGGTTAGGTTTTAATATCAAAGTAAGTTGTATTACCTTCATTTTAGGATAAATTATTATAGATTAGGTCTTGACGCCGCAGATTACCACAAGATATCAATGATTAGGGCTTACTGCCTAAATTTAAGTACGACATTAAACGTGTGTTTTTAGAGGCTAAGACTATATCTTGCAGTTACTTTGTTGGGTTTTAATCTCAAAGTAATTTCTATTACTTACATTTTAGAATAAATTGTTATAGTTTAGGTCTTGACGCCGCAGATTACCACAAAAAATTAATGATAAGGGCTTACTGTCTAAATTTAAGTGTGACATTAGACGTGTGTGTTTTTAGAGGCTAAGACTATATTTCGCAGTTACATTGTTAGGTTTTAATCTCAAAATAAGTTCCATAACCTTCATTTTAGAATAAATTGTTATAGACTAGGTTTTGACAACGCAGATTACCATAAGATATCAATGATTGGGGCTTACTGTCTAAATTTAAGTGCGACAATATACGTGTGTTTTGAGAGGCTAAGACGTTATCTTGCAGTTACTTGGTTGGGTTTTAATCTCAAAGTAAGTTCTATTACCTTGATTTTAGAATAAATTGTTATAGATTAGGTCTTGACGCCGCAGATTACCACAGGATATCAATGATTAGGGCTTACTGTCTAAATTTAAGTGCGACATTATACGTGTGTTTTTAGAGGCTAAGACAATATCTTGCAGTTACATGGCTAGGTTTAAAACTCAAAGTAAGTTTTTTAACTTATATGTGAGTGTTAATTGTTATAGATTAGGTCTTGACGCCGCAGATTACCACAGGATATCAATGATTAGGGCTTACTGCCTAAATTTAAATGCGACATTAAACGTGTGCTTTTAGAGGCTAAGACTATATCTTGCAGTTACTTGGTTGGGTTTTAATCTCAAAGAAAGTTCTATTACTTACATTTTAGAATAAATTGATATAAACTAGGTCTTGACGCCGCGTATTACAATAAGAAATCAATAATTAGGGCTTACTATCTAAATTTAAGTGCGACATTAAACGTGTGTTTCTAGAGGCTTAGACTATATCTTGCAGTTACATGGTTAGGTTTTTAATAATAATACCACATTTAACATCAAATACTGACACACTTAAAAGTAGGAAATTCAATAAAATAATTCATAAAATATAAGATTTCTAAGGTTTTATTCTTACAAAAATTATAAAATATTATGTTAAAAAATGAATTTTAATACCACATTTTACATCAAATATTGACACACCTAAAGTAAGAAATAAAAAAAAATCATTCCTAAAATGCATGATTTCTAGGGTTTTATTTTAACAAAAATTTGTAAATTTTATATAAAAAATTTATTTTAATACCACATTTTACAACAAATATTGACACAGCTAAAAGTAGGAAATTCAATAAAATAATTCATAAAATATAAGATTTCTAAGGTTTTATTCTAACAAAAATTATAAAATATTATGTTAAAAAATGTATTTTAATACCACATTTTACATCAAATATTGACACACCTAAAGTAAGAAATAAAAAAAAACAATCCTAAAATGCATGATTTCTAGGGTTTTATTTTAACAAAAATTTGTAAATTTTATATAAAAAAATTTATTTTAATACCACATTTTACAACAAATATTGACACACCTAAAAGTAGGAAATTCAATAAAATAATTCATAAAATATAAGATTTCTAAGGTTTTATTCTAACAAAAAATATAAAATATTATGTTAAAAAATGTATTTTAATACCACATTTTACATCAAGTATTGTCACATCTAAAGTTAGAAATTCAAAAAAAATCAATCATAAAATGCAAGATTTTTGAGGTATTATATTAACAAAAATTATTAAATTTCATATCAAAAAATGTATTTTAATACCACATTTTTCATCAAATATTGACACACCTAAGGTTAGAAATTAAAAAAAATCAATCCTAAAATGCATGATTTCTAGGGTTTTATTTTAACAAAAATTTGTAAATTTTATATCAAAAAATGTTTTTTAATACCACATTTTACATCAAATTATGACACACCTAAAACTAGGAAATTCAATAAAATAATTCATAAAATATAAGATTTCGAAGGTTTTAATAGGTCTTGTCGCCGCAGATTATCAAAAGAAATCAATGATTAGGGCTTACTGTCTAAATTTAAGTGCGACATTTAACGTGTGTTTTTAGAGGCTAAGACTATATTTTGCAGTTACTTGGTTGGGTATTAATCTCAAAGTAAGTTCTATTACCTTCATTTTAGAATAAATTGTTATAGATTAGGTCTTGACGCCGCAGATTACCACAAAAAATTAATGATAAGGGCTTACTGTCTAAATTTAAGTGTGACATTAGACGTGTGTGTTTTTAGAGGCTAAGACTATATTTCGCAGTTACATTGTTAGGTTTTAATCTCAAAGTAAGTTCTATTACCTTCATTTTAGAATAAATTGTTATAAACTAGGTCTTGACGCCGCAGATTACCATAAGATATCAATGATTGGGGCTTACTGTCTAAATTTAAGTGCGACATTAAATGTGTGTTTCTAGAGGCTAAGACTATATCTTGCAGTTACTCGGTTAGGTTTTATTCTCAAAGTAAGTTCTATTACTAACATTTTAAAATAAATTGTTATAGATTAGGTCTTGACGCCGCAGACTTCCACAAGATATCAATGATTAGGGCTTACTGTCTAAATTTAAGTGTGACATTAGACGTGTGTGTTTTAGAGGCTAAGACTATATCTCGCAGTTACATTGTTAGGTTTTAATCTCAAAGTAAGTTCTATTACCTTCATTTTAGAATAAATTGTTATAGACTAGGTCTTGACACCGCAGATTACCATAAGATATCAATGATTGGGGCTTACTGTCTAAATTTAAGTGCGACAATATACGTGTGTTTTGAGAGGCTAAGACTGTATCTTGCAGTTACATGGTTAGGTTTTAATATCAAAGTAAGTTGTATTACCTTCATTTTAGGATAAATTATTATAGATTAGGTCTTGACGCCGCAGATTACCACAAGATATCAATGATTAGGGCTTACTGCCTAAATTTAAGTACGACATTAAACGTGTGTTTTTAGAGGCTAAGACTATATCTTGCAGTTACTTTGTTGGGTTTTAATCTCAAAGTAATTTCTATTACTTACATTTTAGAATAAATTGTTATAGTTTAGGTCTTGACGCCGCAGATTACCACAAAAAATTAATGATAAGGGCTTACTGTCTAAATTTAAGTGTGACATTAGACGTGTGTGTTTTTAGAGGCTAAGACTATATTTCGCAGTTACATTGTTAGGTTTTAATCTCAAAATAAGTTCCATTACCTTCATTTTAGAATAAATTGTTATAGACTAGGTTTTGACAACGCAGATTACCATAAGATATCAATGATTGGGGCTTACTGTCTAAATTTAAGTGCGACAATATACGTGTGTTTTGAGAGGCTAAGACTATATCTTGCAGTTACTTGGTTGGGTTTTAATCTCAAAGTAAGTTCTATTACCTTGATTTTAGAATAAATTGTTATAGATTAGGTCTTGACGCCGCAGATTACCACAGGATATCAATGATTAGGGCTTACTGTCTAAATTTAAGTGCGACATTATACGTGTGTTTTTAGAGGCTAAGACAATATCTTGCAGTTACATGGCTAGGTTTAAATCTCAAAGTAAGTTTTTTAACTTATATGTGAGTGTTAATTGTTATAGATTAGGTCTTGACGCCGCAGATTACCACAGGATATCAATGATTAGGGCTTACTGCCTAAATTTAAATGCGACATTAAACGTGTGCTTTTAGAGGCTAAGACTATATCTTGCAGTTACTTGGTTGGGTTTTAATCTCAAAGAAAGTTCTATTACTTACATTTTAGAATAAATTGATATAAACTAGGTCTTGACGCCGCGTATTACAATAAGAAATCAATAATTAGGGCTTACTATCTAAATTTAAGTGCGACATTAAACGTGTGTTTCTAGAGGCTTAGACTATATCTTGCAGTTACATGGTTAGGTTTTGAATAATAATACCTCATTTTACATCAAATTATGACACACCTAAAACTAGGAAATTCAATAAAATAATTCATTAAATATAAGATTTCTAAGGTTTTATTCTTACAAAAACTATAAAATATTATGTTAAAAAATGAATTTTAATACCACATTTTACATCAAATATTGACACACCTAAAGTAAGAAATAAAAAAAAATCATTCCTAAAATGCATGATTTCTAGGGTTTTATTTTAACAAAAATTTGTAAATTTTATATAAAAAATTTATTTTAATACCACATTTTACAACAAATATTGACACAGCTAAAAGTAGGAAATTCAATAAAATAATTCATAAAATATAAGATTTCTAAGGTTTTATTCTAACAAAAATTATAAAATATTATGTTAAAAAATGTATTTTAATACCACATTTTTCATCAAATATTGACACACCTAAAGTTAGAAATTAAAAAAAATCAATCCTAAAATGCATGATTTCTAGGGTATTATTTTAACAAAAATTTGTAAATTTTATATAAAAAAATGTATTTTAATACCACATTTTACATCAAATTCTGACACACTTAAAAGTAGGAAATTCAATAAAATAATTCATAAAATATAAGATTTCTAAGGTTTTATTCCAACAAAAATTATAAAATATTATGTTAAAAAATGAATTTTAATACCACATTTTACATCAAATATTGACACACCTAAAGTAAGAAATAAAAAAAAACAATCCTAAAATGCATGATTTCTAGGGTTTTATTTTAACAAAAATTTGTAAATTTTATATAAAAAAATTTATTTTAATACCACATTTTACAACAAATATTGACACACCTAAAAGTAGGAAATTCAATAAAATAATTCATAAAATATAAGATTTCTAAGGTTTTATTCTAACAAAAAATATAAAATATTATGTTAAAAAATGTATTTTAATACCACATTTTACATCAAGTATTGTCACATCTAAAGTTAGAAATTCAAAAAAAATCAATCATAAAATGCAAGATTTTTGAGGTATTATATTAACAAAAATTATTAAATTTCATATCAAAAAATGTATTTTAATACCACATTTTTCATCAAATATTGACACACCTAAGGTTAGAAATTAAAAAAAATCAATCCTAAAATGCATGATTTCTAGGGTTTTATTTTAACAAAAATTTGTAAATTTTATATCAAAAAATGTTTTTTAATACCACATTTTACATCAAATTATGACACACCTAAAACTAGGAAATTCAATAAAATAATTCATAAAATATAAGATTTCGAAGGTTTTAATAGGTCTTGTCGCCGCAGATTATCAAAAGAAATCAATGATTAGGGCTTACTGTCTAAATTTAAGTGCGACATTTAACGTGTGTTTTTAGAGGCTAAGACTATATTTTGCAGTTACTTGGTTGGGTATTAATCTCAAAGTAAGTTCTATTACCTTCATTTTAGAATAAATTGTTATAGATTAGGTCTTGACGCCGCAGATTACCACAAAAA
Organism: Melinaea marsaeus rileyi; assembly: GCA_918358865.1. Classification (NCBI taxonomy): domain Eukaryota; kingdom Metazoa; phylum Arthropoda; class Insecta; order Lepidoptera; family Nymphalidae; genus Melinaea; species Melinaea marsaeus. Next base: position 8,112,441 of record OU911094.1, read on the forward strand.
ATTAATGATAAGGGCTTACTGTCTAAATTTAAGTGTGACATTAGACGTGTGTGTTTTTAGAGGCTAAGACTATATTTCGCAGTTACATTGTTAGGTTTTAATCTCAAAGTAAGTTCTATTACCTTCATTTTAGAATAAATTGTTATAAACTAGGTCTTGACGCCGCAGATTACCATAAAAAATTAGTGATTTAGTCTTACTGTCTAAATTAAAGTGCGACATTAAATGTGTGATTCTAGAGGCTAAGACTATATCTTGCAGTTACTCGGTTAGGTTTTATTCTCAAAGTAAGTTCTATTACTAACATTTTAAAATAAATTGTTATAGATTAGGTCTTGACGCCGCAGACTTCCACAAGATATCAATGATTAGGGCTTACTGTCTAAATTTAAGTGTGACATTAGACGTGTGTGTTTTAGAGGCTAAGACTATATCTCGCAGTTACATTGTTAGGTTTTAATCTCAAAGTAAGTTCTATTACCTTCATTTTAGAATAAATTGTTATAGACTAGGTCTTGACACCGCAGATTACCATAAGATATCAATGATTGGGGCTTACTGTCTAAATTTAAGTGCGACAATATACGTGTGTTTTGAGAGGCTAAGACTGTATCTTGCAGTTACATGGTTAGGTTTTAATATCAAAGTAAGTTGTATTACCTTCATTTTAGGATAAATTATTATAGATTAGGTCTTGACGCCGCAGATTACCACAAGATATCAATGATTAGGGCTTACTGCCTAAATTTAAGTACGACATTAAACGTGTGTTTTTAGAGGCTAAGACTATATCTTGCAGTTACTTTGTTGGGTTTTAATCTCAAAGTAATTTCTATTACTTACATTTTAGAATAAATTGTTATAGTTTAGGTCTTGACGCCGCAGATTACCACAAAAAATTAATGATAAGGGCTTACTGTCTAAATTTAAGTGTGACATTAGACGTGTGTGTTTTTAGAGGCTAAGACTATATTTCGCAGTTACATTGTTAGGTTTTAATCTCAAAATAAGTTCCATTACCTTCATTTTAGAATAAATTGTTATAGACTAGGTTTTGACAACGCAGATTACCATAAGATATCAATGATTGGGGCTTACTGTCTAAATTTAAGTGCGACAATATACGTGTGTTTTGAGAGGCTAAGACTTTATCTTGCAGTTACTTGGTTGGGTTTTAATCTCAAAGTAAGTTCTATTACCTTGATTTTAGAATAAATTGTTATAGATTAGGTCTTGACGCCGCAGATTACCACAGGATATCAATGATTAGGGCTTACTGTCTAAATTTAAGTGCGACATTATACGTGTGTTTTTAGAGGCTAAGACAATATCTTGCAGTTACATGGCTAGGTTTAAATCTCAAAGTAAGTTTTTTAACTTATATGTGAGTGTTAATTGTTATAGATTAGGTCTTGACGCCGCAGATTACCACAGGATATCAATGATTAGGGCTTACTGCCTAAATTTAAATGCGACATTAAACGTGTGCTTTTAGAGGCTAAGACTATATCTTGCAGTTACTTGGTTGGGTTTTAATCTCAAAGAAAGTTCTATTACTTACATTTTAGAATAAATTGATATAAACTAGGTCTTGACGCCGCGTATTACAATAAGAAATCAATAATTAGGGCTTACTATCTAAATTTAAGTGCGACATTAAACGTGTGTTTCTAGAGGCTTAGACTATATCTTGCAGTTACATGGTTAGGTTTTTAATAATAATACCACATTTTACATCAAATACTGACACACTTAAAAGTAGGAAATTCAATAAAATAATTCATAAAATATAAGATTTCTAAGGTTTTATTCTTACAAAAATTATAAAATATTATGTTAAAAAATGAATTTTAATACCACATTTTACATCAAATATTGACACACCTAAAGTAAGAAATAAAAAAAAATCATTCCTAAAATGCATGATTTCTAGGGTTTTATTTTAACAAAAATTTGTAAATTTTATATAAAAAATTTATTTTAATACCACATTTTACAACAAATATTGACACAGCTAAAAGTAGGAAATTCAATAAAATAATTCATAAAATATAAGATTTCTAAGGTTTTATTCTAACAAAAATTATAAAATATTATGTTAAAAAATGTATTTTAATACCACATTTTTCATCAAATATTGACACACCTAAAGTTAGAAATTAAAAAAAATCAATCCTAAAATGCATGATTTCTAGGGTATTATTTTAACAAAAATTTGTAAATTTTATATAAAAAAATGTATTTTAATACCACATTTTACATCAAATTCTGACACACTTAAAAGTAGGAAATTCAATAAAATAATTCATAAAATATAAGATTTCTAAGGTTTTATTCCAACAAAAATTATAAAATATTATGTTAAAAAATGAATTTTAATACCACATTTTACATCAAATATTGACACACCTAAAGTAAGAAATAAAAAAAATCAATCCTAAAATGCATGATTTCTAGGGTTTTATTTTAACAAAAATTTGTAAATTTTATATAAAAAAAATTATTTTAATACCACATTTTACAACAAATATTGACACACCTAAAAGTAGGAAATTCAATAAAATAATTCATAAAATATAAGATTTCTAAGGTTTTATTCTAACAAAAATTATAAAATATTATGTTAAAAAATGTATTTTAATACCACATTTTACATCAAGTATTGTCACATCTAAAGTTAGAAATTCAAAAAAATCAATCATAAAATGCAAGATTTTTGAGGTATTATATTAACAAAAATTATTAAATTTCATATCAAAAAATGTATTTTAATACCACATTTTTCATCAAATATTGACACACCTAAAGTTAGAAATTAAAAAAAATCAATCCTAAAATGCATGATTTCTAGGGTTTTATTTTAACAAAAATTTGTAAATTTTATATCAAAAAATGTTTTTTAATACCACATTTTACATCAAATTATGACACACCTAAAACTAGGAAATTCAATAAAATAATTCATAAAATATAAGATTTCGAAGATTTTAATAGGTCTTGTCGCCGCAGATTATCAAAAGAAATCAATGATTAGGGCTTACTGTCTAAATTTAAGTGCGACATTTAACGTGTGTTTTTAGAGGCTAAGACTATATTTTGCAGTTACTTGGTTGGGTATTAATCTCAAAGTAAGTTCTATTACCTTCATTTTAGAATAAATTGTTATAGATTAGGTCTTGACGCCGCAGAGTACCACAAAAAATTAATGATAAGGGCTTACTGTCTAAATTTAAGTGTGACATTAGACGTGTGTGTTTTTAGAGGCTAAGACTATATTTCGCAGTTACATTGTTAGGTTTTAATCTCAAAGTAAGTTCTATTACCTTCATTTTAGAATAAATTGTTATAAACTAGGTCTTGACGCCGCAGATTACCATAAAAAATTAGTGATTTAGTCTTACTGTCTAAATTTAAGTGCGACATTAAATGTGTGATTCTAGAGGCTAAGACTATATCTTGCAGTTACTCGGTTAGGTTTTATTCTCAAAGTAAGTTCTATTACTAACATTTTAAAATAAATTGTTATAGATTAGGTCTTGACGCCGCAGACTTCCACAAGATATCAATGATTAGGGCTTACTGTCTAAATTTAAGTGTGACATTAGACGTGTGTGTTTTAGAGGCTAAGACTATATCTCGCAGTTACATTGTTAGGTTTTAATCTCAAAGTAAGTTCTATTACCTTCATTTTAGAATAAATTGTTATAGACTAGGTCTTGACACCGCAGATTACCATAAGATATCAATGATTGGGGCTTACTGTCTAAATTTAAGCGCGACAATATACGTGTGTTTTGAGAGGCTAAGACTGTATCTTGCAGTTACATGGTTAGGTTTTAATATCAAAGTAAGTTGTATTACCTTCATTTTAGGATAAATTATTATAGATTAGGTCTTGACGCCGCAGATTACCACAAGATATCAATGATTAGGGCTTACTGCCTAAATTTAAGTACGACATTAAACGTGTGTTTTTAGAGGCTAAGACTATATCTTGCAGTTACTTTGTTGGGTTTTAATCTCAAAGTAATTTCTATTACTTACATTTTAGAATAAATTGTTATAGTTTAGGTCTTGACGCCGCAGATTACCACAAAAAATTAATGATAAGGGCTTACTGTCTAAATTTAAGTGTGACATTAGACGTGTGTCTTTTTAGAGGCTAAGACTATATTTCGCAGTTACATTGTTAGGTTTTAATCTCAAAATAAGTTCCATTACCTTCATTTTAGAATAAATTGTTATAGACTAGGTTTTGACAACGCAGATTACCATAAGATATCAATGATTGGGGCTTACTGTCTAAATTTAAGTGCGACAATATACGTGTGTTTTGAGAGGCTAAGACTGTATCTTGCAGTTACATGGTTAGGTTTTAATATCAAAGTAAGTTGTATTACCTTCATTTTAGGATAAATTATTATAGATTAGGTCTTGACGCCGCAGATTACCACAAGATATCAATGATTAGGGCTTACTGCCTAAATTTAAGTACGACATTAAACGTGTGTTTTTAGAGGCTAAGACTATATCTTGCAGTTACTTTGTTGGGTTTTAATCTCAAAGTAATTTCTATTACTTACATTTTAGAATAAATTGTTATAGTTTAGGTCTTGACGCCGCAGATTACCACAAAAAATTAATGATAAGGGCTTACTGTCTAAATTTAAGTGTGACATTAGACGTGTGTGTTTTTAGAGGCTAAGACTATATTTCGCAGTTACATTGTTAGGTTTTAATCTCAAAATAAGTTCCATTACCTTCATTTTAGAATAAATTGTTATAGACTAGGTTTTGACAACGCAGATTACCATAAGATATCAATGATTGGGGCTTACTGTCTAAATTTAAGTGCGACAATATACGTGTGTTTTGAGAGGCTAAGACTTTATCTTGCAGTTACTTGGTTGGGTTTTAATCTCAAAGTAAGTTCTATTACCTTGATTTTAGAATAAATTGTTATAGATTAGGTCTTGACGCCGCAGATTACCACAGGATATCAATGATTAGGGCTTACTGTCTAAATTTAAGTGCGACATTATACGTGTGTTTTTAGAGGCTAAGACAATATCTTGCAGTTACATGGCTAGGTTTAAATCTCAAAGTAAGTTTTTTAACTTATATGTGAGTGTTAATTGTTATAGATTAGGTCTTGACGCCGCAGATTACCACAGGATATCAATGATTAGGGCTTACTGCCTAAATTTAAATGCGACATTAAACGTGTGCTTTTAGAGGCTAAGACTATATCTTGCAGTTACTTGGTTGGGTTTTAATCTCAAAGATAGTTCTATTACTTACATTTTAGAATAAATTGATATAAACTAGGTCTTGACGCCGCGTATTACAATAAGAAATCAATAATTAGGGCTTACTATCTAAATTTAAGTGCGACATTAAACGTGTGTTTCTAGAGGCTTAGACTATATCTTGCAGTTACATGGTTAGGTTTTTAATAATAATACCACATTTTACATCAAATACTGACACACTTAAAAGTAGGAAATTCAATAAAATAATTCATAAAATATAAGATTTCTAAGGTTTTATTCTTACAAAAATTATAAAATATTATGTTAAAAAATGAATTTTAATACCACATTTTACATCAAATATTGACACACCTAAAGTAAGAAATAAAAAAAAATCATTCCTAAAATGCATGATTTCTAGGGTTTTATTTTAACAAAAATTTGTAAATTTTATATAAAAAATTTATTTTAATACCACATTTTACAACAAATATTGACACAGCTAAAAGTAGGAAATTCAATAAAATAATTCATAAAATATAAGATTTCTAAGGTTTTATTCTAACAAAAATTATAAAATATTATGTTAAAAAATGTATTTTAATACCACATTTTTCATCAAATATTGACACACCTAAAGTTAGAAATTAAAAAAAATCAATCCTAAAATGCATGATTTCTAGGGTATTATTTTAACAAAAATTTGTAAATTTTATATAAAAAAATGTATTTTAATACCACATTTTACATCAAATTCTGACACACTTAAAAGTAGGAAATTCAATAAAATAATTCATAAAATATAAGATTTCTAAGGTTTTATTCCAACAAAAATTATAAAATATTATGTTAAAAAATGAATTTTAATACCACATTTTACATCAAATATTGACACACCTAAAGTAAGAAATAAAAAAAAACAATCCTAAAATGCATGATTTCTAGGGTTTTATTTTAACAAAAATTTGTAAATTTTATATAAAAAAATTTATTTTAATACCACATTTTACAACAAATATTGACACACCTAAAAGTAGGAAATTCAATAAAATAATTCATAAAATATAAGATTTCTAAGGTTTTATTCTAACAAAAAATATAAAATATTATGTTAAAAAATGTATTTTAATACCACATTTTACATCAAGTATTGTCACATCTAAAGTTAGAAATTCAAAAAAAATCAATCATAAAATGCAAGATTTTTGAGGTATTATATTAACAAAAATTATTAAATTTCATATCAAAAAATGTATTTTAATACCACATTTTTCATCAAATATTGACACACCTAAGGTTAGAAATTAAAAAAAATCAATCCTAAAATGCATGATTTCTAGGGTTTTATTTTAACAAAAATTTGTAAATTTTATATCAAAAAATGTTTTTTAATACCACATTTTACATCAAATTATGACACACCTAAAACTAGGAAATTCAATAAAATAATTCATAAAATATAAGATTTCGAAGGTTTTAATAGGTCTTGTCGCCGCAGATTATCAAAAGAAATCAATGATTAGGGCTTACTGTCTAAATTTAAGTGCGACATTTAACGTGTGTTTTTAGAGGCTAAGACTATATTTTGCAGTTACTTGGTTGGGTATTAATCTCAAAGTAAGTTCTATTACCTTCATTTTAGAATAAATTGTTATAGATTAGGTCTTGACGCCGCAGATTACCACAAAAAATTAATGATAAGGGCTTACTGTCTAAATTTAAGTGTGACATTAGACGTGTGTGTTTTTAGAGGCTAAGACTATATTTCGCAGTTACATTGTTAGGTTTTAATCTCAAAGTAAGTTCTATTACCTTCATTTTAGAATAAATTGTTATAAACTAGGTCTTGACGCCGCAGATTACCATAAAAAATTAGTGATTTAGTCTTACTGTCTAAATTTAAGTGCGACATTAAATGTGTGATTCTAGAGGCTAAGACTATATCTTGCAGTTACTCGGTTAGGTTTTATTCTCAAAGTAAGTTCTATTACTAACATTTTAAAATAAATTGTTATAGATTAGGTCTTGACGCCGCAGACTTCCACAAGATATCAATGATTAGGGCTTACTGTCTAAATTTAAGTGTGACATTAGACGTGTGTGTTTTAGAGGCTAAGACTATATCTCGCAGTTACATTGTTAGGTTTTAATCTCAAAGTAAGTTCTATTACCTTCATTTTAGAATAAATTGTTATAGACTAGGTCTTGACACCGCAGATTACCATAAGATATCAATGATTGGGGCTTACTGTCTAAATTTAAGTGCGACAATATACGTGTGTTTTGAGAGGCTAAGACTGTATCTTGCAGTTACATGGTTAGGTTTTAATATCAAAGTAAGTTGTATTACCTTCATTTTAGGATAAATTATTATAGATTAGGTCTTGACGCCGCAGATTACCACAAGATATCAATGATTAGGGCTTACTGCCTAAATTTAAGTACGACATTAAACGTGTGTTTTTAGAGGCTAAGACTATATCTTGCAGTTACTTTGTTGGGTTTTAATCTCAAAGTAATTTCTATTACTTACATTTTAGAATAAATTGTTATAGTTTAGGTCTTGACGCCGCAGATTACCACAAAAAATTAATGATAAGGGCTTACTGTCTAAATTTAAGTGTGACATTAGACGTGTGTGTTTTTAGAGGCTAAGACTATATTTCGCAGTTACATTGTTAGGTTTTAATCTCAAAATAAGTTCCATAACCTTCATTTTAGAATAAATTGTTATAGACTAGGTTTGGACAACGCAGATTACCATAAGATATCAATGATTGGGGCTTACTGTCTAAATTTAAGTGCGACAATATACGTGTGTTTTGAGAGGCTAAGACGTTATCTTGCAGTTACTTGGTTGGGTTTTAATCTCAAAGTAAGTTCTATTACCTTGATTTTAGAATAAATTGTTATAGATTAGGTCTTGACGCCGCAGATTACCACAGGATATCAATGATTAGGGCTTACTGTCTAAATTTAAGTGCGACATTATACGTGTGTTTTTAGAGGCTAAGACAATATCTTGCAGTTACATGGCTAGGTTTAAAACTCAAAGTAAGTTTTTTAACTTATATGTGAGTGTTAATTGTTATAGATTAGGTCTTGACGCCGCAGATTACCACAGGATATCAATGATTAGGGCTTACTGCCTAAATTTAAATGCGACATTAAACGTGTGCTTTTAGAGGCTAAGACTATATCTTGCAGTTACTTGGTTGGGTTTTAATCTCAAAGAAAGTTCTATTACTTACATTTTAGAATAAATTGATATAAACTAGGTCTTGACGCCGCGTATTACAATAAGAAATCAATAATTAGGGCTTACTATCTAAATTTAAGTGCGACATTAAACGTGTGTTTCTAGAGGCTTAGACTATATCTTGCAGTTACATGGTTAGGTTTTTAATAATAATACCACATTTAACATCAAATACTGACACACTTAAAAGTAGGAAATTCAATAAAATAATTCATAAAATATAAGATTTCTAAGGTTTTATTCTTACAAAAATTATAAAATATTATGTTAAAAAATGAATTTTAATACCACATTTTACATCAAATATTGACACACCTAAAGTAAGAAATAAAAAAAAATCATTCCTAAAATGCATGATTTCTAGGGTTTTATTTTAACAAAAATTTGTAAATTTTATATAAAAAATTTATTTTAATACCACATTTTACAACAAATATTGACACAGCTAAAAGTAGGAAATTCAATAAAATAATTCATAAAATATAAGATTTCTAAGGTTTTATTCTAACAAAAATTATAAAATATTATGTTAAAAAATGTATTTTAATACCACATTTTTCATCAAATATTGACACACCTAAAGTTAGAAATTAAAAAAAATCAATGCTAAAATGCATGATTTCTAGGGTTTTATTTTAACAAAAATTTGTAAATTTTATATCAAAAAATGTTTTTTAATACCACATTTTACATCAAATTATGACACACCTAAAACTAGGAAATTCAATAAAATAATTCATAAAATATAAGATTTCGAAGGTTTTAATAGGTCTTGTCGCCGCAGATTATCAAAAGAAATCAATGATTAGGGCTTACTGTCTAAATTTAAGTGCGACATTTAACGTGTGTTTTTAGAGGCTAAGACTATATTTTGCAGTTACTTGGTTGGGTATTAATCTCAAAGTAAGTTCTATTACCTTCATTTTAGAATAAATTGTTATAGATTAGGTCTTGACGCCGCAGATTACCACAAAAAATTAATGATAAGGGCTTACTGTCTAAATTTAAGTGTGACATTAGACGTGTGTGTTTTTAGAGGCTAAGACTATATTTCGCAGTTACATTGTTAGGTTTTAATCTCAAAGTAAGTTCTATTACCTTCATTTTAGAATAAATTGTTATAAACTAGGTCTTGACGCCGCAGATTACCATAAGATATCAATGATTGGGGCTTACTGTCTAAATTTAAGTGCGACATTAAATGTGTGATTCTAGAGGCTAAGACTATATCTTGCAGTTACTCGGTTAGGTTTTATTCTCAAAGTAAGTTCTATTACTAACATTTTAAAATAAATTGTTATAGATTAGGTCTTGACGCCGCAGACTTCCACAAGATATCAATGATTAGGGCTTACTGTCTAAATTTAAGTGTGACATTAGACGTGTGTGTTTTAGAGGCTAAGACTATATCTCGCAGTTACATTGTTAGGTTTTAATCTCAAAGTAAGTTCTATTACCTTCATTTTAGAATAAATTGTTATAGACTAGGTCTTGACACCGCAGATTACCATAAGATATCAATGATTGGGGCTTACTGTCTAAATTTAAGTGCGACAATATACGTGTGTTTTGAGAGGCTAAGACTGTATCTTGCAGTTACATGGTTAGGTTTTAATATCAAAGTAAGTTGTATTACCTTCATTTTAGGATAAATTATTATAGATTAGGTCTTGACGCCGCAGATTACCACAAGATATCAATGATTAGGGCTTACTGCCTAAATTTAAGTACGACATTAAACGTGTGTTTTCAGAGGCTAAGACTATATCTTGCAGTTACTTTGTTGGGTTTTAATCTCAAAGTAATTTCTATTACTTACATTTTAGAATAAATTGTTATAGTTTAGGTCTTGACGCCGCAGATTACCACAAAAAATTAATGATAAGGGCTTACTGTCTAAATTTAAGTGTGACATTAGACGTGTGTGTTTTTAGAGGCTAAGACTATATTTCGCAGTTACATTGTTAGGTTTTAATCTCAAAATAAGTTCCATTACCTTCATTTTAGAATAAATTGTTATAGACTAGGTTTTGACAACGCAGATTACCATAAGATATCAATGATTGGGGCTTACTGTCTAAATTTAAGTGCGACAATATACGTGTGTTTTGAGAGGCTAAGACTATATCTTGCAGTTACTTGGTTGGGTTTTAATCTCAAAGTAAGTTCTATTACCTTGATTTTAGAATAAATTGTTATAGATTAGGTCTTGACGCCGCAGATTACCACAGGATATCAATGATTAGGGCTTACTGTCTAAATTTAAGTGCGACATTATACGTGTGTTTTTAGAGGCTAAGACAATATCTTGCAGTTACATGGCTAGGTTTAAATCTCAAAGTAAGTTTTTTAACTTATATGTGAGTGTTAATTGTTATAGATTAGGTCTTGACGCCGCAGATTACCACAGGATATCAATGATTAGGGCTTACTGCCTAAATTTAAATGCGACATTAAACGTGTGCTTTTAGAGGCTAAGACTATATCTTGCAGTTACTTGGTTGGGTTTTAATCTCAAAGATAGTTCTATTACTTACATTTTAGAATAAATTGATATAAACTAGGTCTTGACGCCGCGTATTACAATAAGAAATCAATAATTAGGGCTTACTATCTAAATTTAAGTGCGACATTAAACGTGTGTTTCTAGAGGCTTAGACTATATCTTGCAGTTACATGGTTAGGTTTTTAATAATAATACCACATTTTACATCAAATACTGACACACTTAAAAGTAGGAAATTCAATAAAATAATTCATAAAATATAAGATTTCTAAGGTTTTATTCTTACAAAAATTATAAAATATTATGTTAAAAAATGAATTTTAATACCACATTTTACATCAAATATTGACACACCTAAAGTAAGAAATAAAAAAAAATCATTCCTAAAATGCATGATTTCTAGGGTTTTATTTTAACAAAAATTTGTAAATTTTATATAAAAAAATTTATTTTAATACCACATTTTACAACAAATATTGACACAGCTAAAAGTAGGAAATTCAATAAAATAATTCATAAAATATAAGATTTCTAAGGTTTTATTCTAACAAAAATTATAAAATATTATGTTAAAAAATGTATTTTAATACCACATTTTTCATCAAATATTGACACACCTAAAGTTAGAAATTAAAAAAAATCAATCCTAAAATGCATGATTTCTAGGGTATTATTTTAACAAAAATTTGTAAATTTTATATAAAAAAATGTATTTTAATACCACATTTTACATCAAATTCTGACACACTTAAAAGTAGGAAATTCAATAAAATAATTCATAAAATATAAGATTTCTAAGGTTTTATTCCAACAAAAATTATAAAATATTATGTTAAAAAATGAATTTTAATACCACATTTTACATCAAATATTGACACACCTAAAGTAAGAAATAAAAAAAAACAATCCTAAAATGCATGATTTCTAGGGTTTTATTTTAACAAAAATTTGTAAATTTTATATAAAAAAAATTATTTTAATACCACATTTTACAACAAATATTGACACACCTAAAAGTAGGAAATTCAATAAAATAATTCATAAAATATAAGATTTCTAAGGTTTTATTCTAACAAAAATTATAAAATATTATGTTAAAAAATGTATTTTAATACCACATTTTACATCAAGTATTGTCACATCTAAAGTTAGAAATTCAAAAAAATCAATCATAAATTGCAAGATTTTTGAGGTATTATATTAACAAAAATTATTAAATTTCATATCAAAAAATGTATTTTAATACCACATTTTTCATCAAATATTGACACACCTAAGGTTAGAAATTAAAAAAAATCAATCCTAAAATGCATGATTTCTAGGGTTTTATTTTAACAAAAATTTGTAAATTTTATATCAAAAAATGTTTTTTAATACCACATTTTACATCAAATTATGACACACCTAAAACTAGGAAATTCAATAAAATAATTCATAAAATATAAGATTTCGAAGGTTTTAATAGGTCTTGTCGCCGCAGATTATCAAAAGAAATCAATGATTAGGGCTTACTGTCTAAATTTAAGTGCGACATTTAACGTGTGTTTTTAGAGGCTAAGACTATATTTTGCAGTTACTTGGTTGGGTATTAATCTCAAAGTAAGTTCTATTACCTTCATTTTAGAATAAATTGTTATAGATTAGGTCTTGACGCCGCAGATTACCACAAAAAATTAATGATAAGGGCTTACTGTCTAAATTTAAGTGTGACATTAGACGTGTGTGTTTTTAGAGGCTAAGACTATATTTCGCAGTTACATTGTTAGGTTTTAATCTCAAAGTAAGTTCTATTACCTTCATTTTAGAATAAATTGTTATAAACTAGGTCTTGACGCCGCAGATTACCATAAAAAATTAGTGATTTAGTCTTACTGTCTAAATTTAAGTGCGACATTAAATGTGTGATTCTAGAGGCTAAGACTATATCTTGCAGTTACTCGGTTAGGTTTTATTCTCAAAGTAAGTTCTATTACTAACATTTTAAAATAAATTGTTATAGATTAGGTCTTGACGCCGCAGACTTCCACAAGATATCAATGATTAGGGCTTACTGTCTAAATTTAAGTGTGACATTAGACGTGTGTGTTTTAGAGGCTAAGACTATATCTCGCAGTTACATTGTTAGGTTTTAATCTCAAAGTAAGTTCTATTACCTTCATTTTAGAATAAATTGTTATAGACTAGGTCTTGACACCGCAGATTACCATAAGATATCAATGATTGGGGCTTACTGTCTAAATTTAAGTGCGACAATATACGTGTGTTTTGAGAGGCTAAGACTGTATCTTGCAGTTACATGGTTAGGTTTTAATATCAAAGTAAGTTGTATTACCTTCATTTTAGGATAAATTATTATAGATTAGGTCTTGACGCCGCAGATTACCACAAGATATCAATGATTAGGGCTTACTGCCTAAATTTAAGTACGACATTAAACGTGTGTTTTTAGAGGCTAAGACTATATCTTGCAGTTACTTTGTTGGGTTTTAATCTCAAAGTAATTTCTATTACTTACATTTTAGAATAAATTGTTATAGTTTAGGTCTTGACGCCGCAGATTACCACAAAAAATTAATGATAAGGGCTTACTGTCTAAATTTAAGTGTGACATTAGACGTGTGTCTTTTTAGAGGCTAAGACTATATTTCGCAGTTACATTGTTAGGTTTTAATCTCAAAATAAGTTCCATTACCTTCATTTTAGAATAAATTGTTATAGACTAGGTTTTGACAACGCAGATTACCATAAGATATCAATGATTGGGGCTTACTGTCTAAATTTAAGTGCGACAATATACGTGTGTTTTGAGAGGCTAAGACTGTATCTTGCAGTTACATGGTTAGGTTTTAATATCAAAGTAAGTTGTATTACCTTCATTTTAGGATAAATTATTATAGATTAGGTCTTGACGCCGCAGATTACCACAAGATATCAATGATTAGGGCTTACTGCCTAAATTTAAGTACGACATTAAACGTGTGTTTTTAGAGGCTAAGACTATATCTTGCAGTTACTTTGTTGGGTTTTAATCTCAAAGTAATTTCTATTACTTACATTTTAGAATAAATTGTTATAGTTTAGGTCTTGACGCCGCAGATTACCACAAAAAATTAATGATAAGGGCTTACTGTCTAAATTTAAGTGTGACATTAGACGTGTGTGTTTTTAGAGGCTAAGACTATATTTCGCAGTTACATTGTTAGGTTTTAATCTCAAAATAAGTTCCATTACCTTCATTTTAGAATAAATTGTTATAGACTAGGTTTTGACAACGCAGATTACCATAAGATATCAATGATTGGGGCTTACTGTCTAAATTTAAGTGCGACAATATACGTGTGTTTTGAGAGGCTAAGACTTTATCTTGCAGTTACTTGGTTGGGTTTTAATCTCAAAGTAAGTTCTATTACCTTGATTTTAGAATAAATTGTTATAGATTAGGTCTTGACGCCGCAGATTACCACAGGATATCAATGATTAGGGCTTACTGTCTAAATTTAAGTGCGACATTATACGTGTGTTTTTAGAGGCTAAGACAATATCTTGCAGTTACATGGCTAGGTTTAAATCTCAAAGTAAGTTTTTTAACTTATATGTGAGTGTTAATTGTTATAGATTAGGTCTTGACGCCGCAGATTACCACAGGATATCAATGATTAGGGCTTACTGCCTAAATTTAAATGCGACATTAAACGTGTGCTTTTAGTGGCTAAGACTATATCTTGCAGTTACTTGGTTGGGTTTTAATCTCAAAGATAGTTCTATTACTTACATTTTAGAATAAATTGATATAAACTAGGTCTTGACGCCGCGTATTACAATAAGAAATCAATAATTAGGGCTTACTATCTAAATTTAAGTGCGACATTAAACGTGTGTTTCTAGAGGCTTAGACTATATCTTGCAGTTACATGGTTAGGTTTTTAATAATAATACCACATTTTACATCAAATACTGACACACTTAAAAGTAGGAAATTCAATAAAATAATTCATAAAATATAAGATTTCTAAGGTTTTATTCTTACAAAAATTATAAAATATTATGTTAAAAAATGAATTTTAATACCACATTTTACATCAAATATTGACACACCTAAAGTAAGAAATAAAAAAAAATCATTCCTAAAATGCATGATTTCTAGGGTTTTATTTTAACAAAAATTTGTAAATTTTATATAAAAAATTTATTTTAATACCACATTTTACAACAAATATTGACACAGCTAAAAGTAGGAAATTCAATAAAATAATTCATAAAATATAAGATTTCTAAGGTTTTATTCTAACAAAAATTATAAAATATTATGTTAAAAAATGTATTTTAATACCACATTTTTCATCAAATATTGACACACCTAAAGTTAGAAATTAAAAAAAATCAATCCTAAAATGCATGATTTCTAGGGTATTATTTTAACAAAAATTTGTAAATTTTATATAAAAAAATGTATTTTAATACCACATTTTACATCAAATTCTGACACACTTAAAAGTAGGAAATTCAATAAAATAATTCATAAAATATAAGATTTCTAAGGTTTTATTCCAACAAAAATTATAAAATATTATGTTAAAAAATGAATTTTAATACCACATTTTACATCAAATATTGACACACCTAAAGTAAGAAATAAAAAAAAACAATCCTAAAATGCATGATTTCTAGGGTTTTATTTTAACAAAAATTTGTAAATTTTATATAAAAAAATTTATTTTAATACCACATTTTACAACAAATATTGACACACCTAAAAGTAGGAAATTCAATAAAATAATTCATAAAATATAAGATTTCTAAGGTTTTATTCTAACAAAAAATATAAAATATTATGTTAAAAAATGTATTTTAATACCACATTTTACATCAAGTATTGTCACATCTAAAGTTAGAAATTCAAAAAAAATCAATCATAAAATGCAAGATTTTTGAGGTATTATATTAACAAAAATTATTAAATTTCATATCAAAAAATGTATTTTAATACCACATTTTTCATCAAATATTGACACACCTAAGGTTAGAAATTAAAAAAAATCAATCCTAAAATGCATGATTTCTAGGGTTTTATTTTAACAAAAATTTGTAAATTTTATATCAAAAAATGTTTTTTAATACCACATTTTACATCAAATTATGACACACCTAAAACTAGGAAATTCAATAAAATAATTCATAAAATATAAGATTTCGAAGGTTTTAATAGGTCTTGTCGCCGCAGATTATCAAAAGAAATCAATGATTAGGGCTTACTGTCTAAATTTAAGTGCGACATTTAACGTGTGTTTTTAGAGGCTAAGACTATATTTTGCAGTTACTTGGTTGGGTATTAATCTCAAAGTAAGTTCTATTACCTTCATTTTAGAATAAATTGTTATAGATTAGGTCTTGACGCCGCAGATTACCACAAAAAATTAATGATAAGGGCTTACTGTCTAAATTTAAGTGTGACATTAGACGTGTGTGTTTTTAGAGGCTAAGACTATATTTCGCAGTTACATTGTTAGGTTTTAATCTCAAAGTAAGTTCTATTACCTTCATTTTAGAATAAATTGTTATAAACTAGGTCTTGACGCCGCAGATTACCATAAAAAATTAGTGATTTAGTCTTACTGTCTAAATTAAAGTGCGACATTAAATGTGTGATTCTAGAGGCTAAGACTATATCTTGCAGTTACTCGGTTAGGTTTTATTCTCAAAGTAAGTTCTATTACTAACATTTTAAAATAAATTGTTATAGATTAGGTCTTGACGCCGCAGACTTCCACAAGATATCAATGATTAGGGCTTACTGTCTAAATTTAAGTGTGACATTAGACGTGTGTGTTTTAGAGGCTAAGACTATATCTCGCAGTTACATTGTTAGGTTTTAATCTCAAAGTAAGTTCTATTACCTTCATTTTAGAATAAATTGTTATAGACTAGGTCTTGACACCGCAGATTACCATAAGATATCAATGATTGGGGCTTACTGTCTAAATTTAAGTGCGACAATATACGTGTGTTTTGAGAGTCTAAGACTGTATCTTGCAGTTACATGGTTAGGTTTTAATATCAAAGTAAGTTGTATTACCTTCATTTTAGGATAAATTATTATAGATTAGGTCTTGACGCCGCAGATTACCACAAGATATCAATGATTAGGGCTTACTGCCTAAATTTAAGTACGACATTAAACGTGTGTTTTTAGAGGCTAAGACTATATCTTGCAGTTACTTTGTTGGGTTTTAATCTCAAAGTAATTTCTATTACTTACATTTTAGAATAAATTGTTATAGTTTAGGTCTTGACGCCGCAGATTACCACAAAAAATTAATGATAAGGGCTTACTGTCTAAATTTAAGTGTGACATTAGACGTGTGTGTTTTTAGAGGCTAAGACTATATTTCGCAGTTACATTGTTAGGTTTTAATCTCAAAATAAGTTCCATTACCTTCATTTTAGAATAAATTGTTATAGACTAGGTTTTGACAACGCAGATTACCATAAGATATCAATGATTGGGGCTTACTGTCTAAATTTAAGTGCGACAATATACGTGTGTTTTGAGAGGCTAAGACTTTATCTTGCAGTTACTTGGTTGGGTTTTAATCTCAAAGTAAGTTCTATTACCTTGATTTTAGAATAAATTGTTATAGATTAGGTCTTGACGCCGCAGATTACCACAGGATATCAATGATTTGGGCTTACTGTCTAAATTTAAGTGCGACATTATACGTGTGTTTTTAGAGGCTAAGACAATATCTTGCAGTTACATGGCTAGGTTTAAATCTCAAAGTAAGTTTTTTAACTTATATGTGAGTGTTAATTGTTATAGATTAGGTCTTGACGCCGCAGATTACCACAGGATATCAATGATTAGGGCTTACTGCCTAAATTTAAATGCGACATTAAACGTGTGCTTTTAGAGGCTAAGACTATATCTTGCAGTTACTTGGTTGGGTTTTAATCTCAAAGATAGTTCTATTACTTACATTTTAGAATAAATTGATATAAACTAGGTCTTGACGCCGCGTATTACAATAAGAAATCAATAATTAGGGCTTACTATCTAAATTTAAGTGCGACATTAAACGTGTGTTTCTAGAGGCTTAGACTATATCTTGCAGTTACATGGTTAGGTTTTTAATAATAATACCACATTTTACATCAAATACTGACACACTTAAAAGTAGGAAATTCAATAAAATAATTCATAAAATATAAGATTTCTAAGGTTTTATTCTTACAAAAATTATAAAATATTATGTTAAAAAATGAATTTTAATACCACATTTTACATCAAATATTGACACACCTAAAGTAAGAAATAAAAAAAAATCATTCCTAAAATGCATGATTTCTAGGGTTTTATTTTAACAAAAATTTGTAAATTTTATATAAAAAATTTATTTTAATACCACATTTTACAACAAATATTGACACAGCTAAAAGTAGGAAATTCAATAAAATAATTCATAAATATAAGATTTCTAAGGTTTTATTCTAACAAAAATTATAAAATATTATGTTAAAAAATGTATTTTAATACCACATTTTTCATCAAATATTGACACACCTAAAGTTAGAAATTAAAAAAAATCAATCCTAAAATGCATGATTTCTAGGGTATTATTTTAACAAAAATTTGTAAATTTTATATAAAAAAATGTGTTTTAATACCACATTTTACATCAAATTCTGACACACTTAAAAGTAGGAAATTCAATAAAATAATTCATAAAATATAAGATTTCTAAGGTTTTATTCCAACAAAAATTATAAAATATTATGTTAAAAAATGAATTTTAATACCACATTTTACATCAAATATTGACACACCTAAAGTAAGAAATAAAAAAAAACAATCCTAAAATGCATGATTTCTAGGGTTTTATTTTAACAAAAATTTGTAAATTTTATATAAAAAAAATTATTTTAATACCACATTTTACAACAAATATTGACACACCTAAAAGTAGGAAATTCAATAAAATAATTCATAAAATATAAGATTTCTAAGGTTTTATTCTAACAAAAATTATAAAATATTATGTTAAAAAATGTATTTTAATACCACATTTTACATCAAGTATTGTCACATCTAAAGTTAGAAATTCAAAAAAATCAATCATAAAATGCAAGATTTTTGAGGTATTATATTAACAAAAATTATTAAATTTCATATCAAAAAATGTATTTTAATACCACATTTTTCATCAAATATTGACACACCTAAGGTTAGAAATTAAAAAAAATCAATCCTAAAATGCATGATTTCTAGGGTTTTATTTTAACAAAAATTTGTAAATTTTATATCAAAAAATGTTTTTTAATACCACATTTTACATCAAATTATGACACACCTAAAACTAGGAAATTCAATAAAATAATTCATAAAATATAAGATTTCGAAGGTTTTAATAGGTCTTGTCGCCGCAGATTATCAAAAGAAATCAATGATTAGGGCTTACTGTCTAAATTTAAGTGCGACATTTAACGTGTGTTTTTAGAGGCTAAGACTATATTTTGCAGTTACTTGGTTGGGTATTAATCTCAAAGTAAGTTCTATTACCTTCATTTTAGAATAAATTGTTATAGATTAGGTCTTGACGCCGCAGATTACCACAAAAAATTAATGATAAGGGCTTACTGTCTAAATTTAAGTGTGACATTAGACGTGTGTGTTTTTAGAGGCTAAGACTATATTTCGCAGTTACATTGTTAGGTTTTAATCTCAAAGTAAGTTCTATTACCTTCATTTTAGAATAAATTGTTATAGACTAGGTCTTGACGCCGCAGATTACCATAAGATATCAATGATTGGGGCTTACTGTCTAAATTTAAGTGCGACATTAAATGTGTGATTCTAGAGGCTAAGACTGTATCTTGCAGTTACATGGTTAGGTTTTAATATCAAAGTAAGTTGTATTACCTTCATTTTAGGATAAATTATTATAGATTAGGTCTTGACGCCGCAGATTACCACAAGATATCAATGATTAGGGCTTACTGCCTAAATTTAAGTACGACATTAAACGTGTGTTTTTAGAGGCTAAGACTATATCTTGCAGTTACTTTGTTGGGTTTTAATCTCAAAGTAATTTCTATTACTTACATTTTAGAATAAATTGTTATAGTTTAGGTCTTGACGCCGCAGATTACCACAAAAAATTAATGATAAGGGCTTACTGTCTAAATTTAAGTGTGACATTAGACGTGTGTCTTTTTAGAGGCTAAGACTATATTTCGCAGTTACATTGTTAGGTTTTAATCTCAAAATAAGTTCCATTACCTTCATTTTAGAATAAATTGTTATAGACTAGGTTTTGACAACGCAGATTACCATAAGATATCAATGATTGGGGCTTACTGTCTAAATTTAAGTGCGACAATATACGTGTGTTTTGAGAGGCTAAGACTGTATCTTGCAGTTACATGGTTAGGTTTTAATATCAAAGTAAGTTGTATTACCTTCATTTTAGGATAAATTATTATAGATTAGGTCTTGACGCCGCAGATTACCACAAGATATCAATGATTAGGGCTTACTGCCTAAATTTAAGTACGACATTAAACGTGTGTTTTTAGAGGCTAAGACTATATCTTGCAGTTACTTTGTTGGGTTTTAATCTCAAAGTAATTTCTATTACTTACATTTTAGAATAAATTGTTATAGTTTAGGTCTTGACGCCGCAGATTACCACAAAAAATTAATGATAAGGGCTTACTGTCTAAATTTAAGTGTGACATTAGACGTGTGTGTTTTTAGAGGCTAAGACTATATTTCGCAGTTACATTGTTAGGTTTTAATCTCAAAATAAGTTCCATTACCTTCATTTTAGAATAAATTGTTATAGACTAGGTTTTGACAACGCAGATTACCATAAGATATCAATGATTGGGGCTTACTGTCTAAATTTAAGTGCGACAATATACGTGTGTTTTGAGAGGCTAAGACTATATCTTGCAGTTACTTGGTTGGGTTTTAATCTCAAAGTAAGTTCTATTACCTTGATTTTAGAATAAATTGTTATAGATTAGGTCTTGACGCCGCAGATTACCACAGGATATCAATGATTAGGGCTTACTGTCTAAATTTAAGTGCGACATTATACGTGTGTTTTTAGAGGCTAAGACAATATCTTGCAGTTACATGGCTAGGTTTAAATCTCAAAGTAAGTTTTTTAACTTATATGTGAGTGTTAATTGTTATAGATTAGGTCTTGACGCCGCAGATTACCACAGGATATCAATGATTAGGGCTTACTGCCTAAATTTAAATGCGACATTAAACGTGTGCTTTTAGTGGCTAAGACTATATCTTGCAGTTACTTGGTTGGGTTTTAATCTCAAAGATAGTTCTATTACTTACATTTTAGAATAAATTGATATAAACTAGGTCTTGACGCCGCGTATTACAATAAGAAATCAATAATTAGGGCTTACTATCTAAATTTAAGTGCGACATTAAACGTGTGTTTCTAGAGGCTTAGACTATATCTTGCAGTTACATGGTTAGGTTTTTAATAATAATACCACATTTTACATCAAATACTGACACACTTAAAAGTAGGAAATTCAATAAAATAATTCATAAAATATAAGATTTCTAAGGTTTTATTCTTACAAAAATTATAAAATATTATGTTAAAAAATGAATTTTAATACCACATTTTACATCAAATATTGACACACCTAAAGTAAGAAATAAAAAAAAATCATTCCTAAAATGCATGATTTCTAGGGTTTTATTTTAACAAAAATTTGTAAATTTTATATAAAAAATTTATTTTAATACCACATTTTACAACAAATATTGACACAGCTAAAAGTAGGAAATTCAATAAAATAATTCATAAAATATAAGATTTCTAAGGTTTTATTCTAACAAAAATTATAAAATATTATGTTAAAAAATGTATTTTAATACCACATTTTTCATCAAATATTGACACACCTAAAGTTAGAAATTAAAAAAAATCAATCCTAAAATGCATGATTTCTAGGGTATTATTTTAACAAAAATTTGTAAATTTTATATAAAAAAATGTATTTTAATACCACATTTTACATCAAATTCTGACACACTTAAAAGTAGGAAATTCAATAAAATAATTCATAAAATATAAGATTTCTAAGGTTTTATTCCAACAAAAATTATAAAATATTATGTTAAAAAATGAATTTTAATACCACATTTTACATCAAATATTGACACACCTAAAGTAAGAAATAAAAAAAAACAATCCTAAAATGCATGATTTCTAGGGTTTTATTTTAACAAAAATTTGTAAATTTTATATAAAAAAAATTATTTTAATACCACATTTTACAACAAATATTGACACACCTAAAAGTAGGAAATTCAATAAAATAATTCATAAAATATAAGATTTCTAAGGTTTTATTCTAACAAAAATTATAAAATATTATGTTAAAAAATGTATTTTAATACCACATTTTACATCAAGTATTGTCACATCTAAAGTTAGAAATTCAAAAAAATCAATCATAAAATGCAAGATTTTTGAGGTATTATATTAACAAAAATTATTAAATTTCATATCAAAAAATGTATTTTAATACCACATTTTTCATCAAATATTGACACACCT
>OU911094.1:8735254-8892125 GCA_918358865.1 Melinaea marsaeus rileyi
TTATAAATGAGTCAGTGCGGTTTTGTAACTGTTGAGTTAGTTCCGCAGTAGTTAAATTTGATGTACTATAAAATTATACAAATTACGGCTTGCAATAAAATAAAAGGTGTTTTAAAGGATTAATACATTATTTATTTATTTAGCTTCACGCCATATCCCTTGCGGGGTAGCCAGAGACGACAAAGCGCCAAACGCTACGGTCCCTGAATACCTCTTTCGCCTCGGCCACAGACATCAACCTCTTCATACATGCCCTCCGGGGGGTCCTCGTGCTTTTTACGTGACCTTTCTCCAGTATCATAGATACTGTGTTTTCGAAGGTCACTCGAGGCCTCCCCCTGTCTCTCTTACCGCTCACTTTTCCTATATAAATCTTTTTTACCATTCTTTCATCACTCATTCGTTCGACGTGCCCAAACCACCTGAGCACGTTCTTCTTCATTCTCACCGTGACATCTTTGCTTACATAATAACTATTAATTTATAAATATACATTAATGTATTATAATACATTAATGTATTAATTATAACATTTATGTGTAAATTATAATATATAATAAAAGGTTTTAATTAGTTTCCTGTCCACTTACAGTACTTTCAGATTATTACATTAGATTGATGCCTACCGCCCAAATCCATCACCGCACAGCGCGCCATCGCCTCCAATACCATCCCTACCACCTGGATGCGTGACGATCCACCACTGTGCGGTTCTCAAGTACATTTTTCCCTCGTACCACTCGAATGGGGAACGAAGTCCCTTCGGCGGTATTTCCAGATCGGTACGACATGGGTACCTTCAAAAAAGGCGTTTACTCCCACCTTCAAGGCCGGCAACGCTCCTGTAAATCTTCAGATGTTGCAAGAGTTCATGGGCGGCGGTAATCACAAATCATCTGTGACCCGCCAGCTCGTTTGCCCTCCTATTCCATAAAAAAAAAGATACGGGACAGACCTTCTACGTCATTACTAGAACTTTGAATTTGATAGAATATAAAATATTTTATGCAAAGAAGCCTGCATTTAATATACATAACATATTATTAAATATCTAAATATATTTGTTTATATATTTATATTACAATTTTCTCAGTTAATTTTATTGGGCATAAATATTGGTAAAATTATGAACCTCATTATAAAAATAATTATAGTGGAAGAATTTTATTTACTTATGTAAAAAATCTCGATCGATTTCTCGACGTTTCACATTTCTTTATATTCCATAAATTTTTACAATTTGAAAAAAAGGCAGGATTGCTCTGCACAAATTAGAGCGGGCAAACATTTTCAAGACTTCAAAAGCCGTAAGATTCACCCAGATACATCAACAACACCTCTCCTTTTAACATTTTTCAAAGCTTGACATCACTCGTAAGTTCCATCACCAGATACAACAGCAGCGCTTCCTCTATCAGAGATATTAAAACTGATTTAATGTGAGAAATAAAGATCAAGGATTCTGTCGCAACTCGCGTACAATAAAACAGGAATTGAACCTCTGTGCTCATCAAAGGATATGCGGTTGAAAGGCAGAGAAAGATTCTCTTTACTGATGAAAAATTAAGGTCTAAAGGAATACATTTTCATTTGTAATAGAACTTATTCGGGCCCTGGTGCTGGAGGTACAATATGGAGCACAGAGCGGACTTTTCAAGCACCAAATTTTAGAGAGACATTTGAATTAAAATTTGGTTAAGAAGTTAATTGTGCTGAGCGTAAGCAAAGCTCTTAACCGTTTGGGAGACCTTTTTTTGTGTTTAGTTGTCTCCAGAATACGACGCGATAATTAGCTAAAAATTTTCTCATGCATGTTGGAGCCGAACGCGGATGTTATAGCGAAAGCAGGTTGAAAAAATGTTCAGCCATTCAAAAGTTACAAAAAAAAAATCACTCCTGCCATAGACACATTAGATATATACATTATATATACGTTAGAGCTGCCCTGCGCGTGCGCGCAATGTTCTTAGCTAGAAGGTGACAATTAGTCCTAATAAATCAATATTTGCTGTAGCTATTCACATGAAAGGAGAGGGGCTCAGCTCAACACCCGCCGTGCAAGGTTGGCGGATCCTAGAATGAAATTGAGGATTTAATACCAAATTTTAATAAAAGTTTCATTAAAGTCCAATACACACCATCAAAAACACTCACATTTACATACATATTCTTAAAATATCTAACTGTCACTTATATTAGTTACAACATGTAGCAATGTCCTCAGTCAACAGCTGGCACACATCATGAACCTGTCACTGGAAAGTGGAAAATTACCTCAAGAGTGGAAGGAAGCCCATGTTACTCCTATAT
This sequence comes from Melinaea marsaeus rileyi, assembly GCA_918358865.1. NCBI lineage: Eukaryota > Metazoa > Arthropoda > Insecta > Lepidoptera > Nymphalidae > Melinaea > Melinaea marsaeus. The sequence continues at coordinate 8,737,565 of OU911094.1, forward strand.
ATAAAAAAGGAGATAAGTACCTACCTGCTAATTATAGACCTATCAGCCTCACAAGTATTGTCTGTAGAACTATGGAGAAAATAATAACAAATGAAATAAGAGCATTCATAGATTCGGAAAACATTATCATCGAAGAACAGCATGGATTTGTACCTAAAAGATCTACCGTCTCGAATCTACTTGTATGCCTAGACAAGTGGACAAACCATTGGGATAATCATCAACCTACTGATGTTATATATTTAGACTACGAAAAAGCTTTTGACCGGATCCCTAAAAAAAGGCTTCTAATCAAAATTGAACACCTAGGAATTCGTGGTCAACTTTTACGATGGATAGAGGATTTCCTAACAAACAGGAAATACAGAGTAAGAGTTGGTGAAACACTGTCAGATGCTCATGACGTATGTAGTGGTGTGCCCCAAGGTTCCGTGCTTGGGCCGATCTTGTTTACGTTATTTTTAACGGACTTAAAAAATTTTATCGTGTCTGACCTGTCAGTATTCGCAGACGATACCAAAATTATGGGGAACCCCTTAATATCACAAAACGTAATCCAAAAAGACCTGGACCAAATAGTACAGTGGACAAGAGATTGGCTGATCTCACTCAATGAGGCTAAGTGTACCGTTTTGCACATAGGCAACAACAACCCTAGACACAGGTACACAATAGACTCTGTGCCATTGCAAGCAGTCAAGTCTCAAAGAGATCTAGGAGTCATTATAACACATAACTTGAAGTGGGAGGAGCACATCATAGGTATAACCAAAAGGACAAACTCAATGTTGTACATGATTAGAAAAGCATTCTATGTTATCACTAAAGAATTATTTCTCAATATCTACAAGACATACATACGACCTCTACTAGAATACGCTTTCCAAATATGGAGTCCCTATTTCAAAAAAGACATCCAGTTGTTAGAAAAGGTACAAAGACGAGCAACTAAAATGGTGACATCTCTAAGAAATTTTACTTATGAAAAACGTCTCTTGGAACTAAATTTAACCACACTAGAACAGAGAAGGCAGAGAGGAGACCTCATAGAAACTTACAAAATACTTAATCACCACTACAATGTAAGAAACATCGAGAAAATGTTCACAATGAACCCTAACAAGCAACTAAGAGGTCACTCTATGAAACTAAACAAACCTCTCTGTGCTAGCAATCCCAGAACACATTTTCTGCCAAATCGTATAGTGCATATGTGGAACTCCTTGCCAGAAACAGTGATAAGTGCTCCTAACATTAACATATTTAAAAATAGACTTGATAAACATATGAGAACTTTAAAAACACAAGTGCAGTGATATACACGCATCAGCTTTAAGCTGCTAGTGTATTATATATAATAATAATAATAATAACATAGAAGCCATACTAAAGCCACTAAAGGTTTTGTATACAAAATAAGTAACAAAAGTTGGTGGATTGAAGTTAGTTACTGATGAAATTAATGAAATATTAATAATTGAGATTTATGAATATATGTGTTCGCTACACATATTACTCATCTATTTTTGTTTATTTACATCATGCATTTATCTTACATATATAAGTGTATATTTTTCTATGTAAACATCAGAACAGAATAATTAAACTATGGATAACATCATATTAAAGTAAAACAATAAAGATAAACAAAACAACGAACGAAAATAAAAAAAAAACATTTTTAATGTGAATCCATTCACTACCTTGATGATCCTGTAAAATATGATGTATGTTAGATGTAAAAAGTTAGCTTAGCATTTAAAATCAATTTACTTTAAATAGAATAGCGAGATTTTATTGATTTCATTGCTTGGAGTTGTAGAAGTAATAGGATAAGAACTAAGACCAAATACACAATACATATATAAAATATCACTTATCATTTATCTAATGAAATGAGTATTATTATTTACGTGGTTGATTGAATTGAAACTGAAAAAGTTCCAAATCTTAATTTAATTTATTCAATAAAATATTAATTCTTGTATGTAATAGTGTTGAAAATTAGATAATCGTGTAAATATATAGTTCAGGTATACATTAAAGTTTGATTGGTAAAGTACTTGGTTAGTTTACATACTAATTAAATTCAACAACAGCGCCAAATGAAATCCAACCTTTCCAGGAACAACTTTCTAATTCCATTAATAAATAGTATATCATTTGAAATTGAAAGAAACTTTCGTAATTTCTGTAAACTACAAGTTTCTAATGCAGATCATAGAAAAAAAATAGAAAGTGCTTTGTCGCAATACTTTTAAAACAATTAAAAATTTACAAATGCAAAAAATAAATGTAACGTAAAATAAAATAAATTAATATAATATAAATAAAATAAATATTTATATAAAATATGCAAGACTATTAAAAAAAATCAACAAAATTATAGTTTTCCTAAAATCAATCTTACTACATAGACGGCATAGCATAAAAAAAATCTGGTAAAGTCTCGATAGTAAACTAATAATTAGGTAAAAGTAAAAATAATAAAAAGAAAAAAAAAATAGTTGTAAGTGATTAACATTAAAATAATAACAAAAAGAGAAAAGAAAAACATAACAACTATACATTTTAAGATTAAAACAATATCAATTAATATAACAAACAAAAATAAAATAGTAATATTTTAAAACCCGGTAAGACGTCACAATTAAAACTTTCCGAACGCTTCCAAAGATCGCTAGTGTCAACTAACTGACAAATGTCAAAACAATAACAAAAATATTAATTTATTTAAACTCGACATTGTATTAGTTTTTAAAGTAATGTAGCAAATGAAAGAGAATGCAGTGTAACACTAAATATGTTTACAAATTATAAAGACACTATGCCGATCGCGAAATGAACACAACTCTTTAAGCAACTAATGTACTTTACTACTTAGTTACCTGAAGAGCCCGGCGAGTTCTGGAAGATTGTTTATATTCCTGATTTGGGACAGAGGATTCAGTGGAAGTAGGAAATCTGTCGAGGAGCGGTTGTAACTCACTTAAAGAAATAATTTTTTTCCTACTTTTATCCGGCAAGACTATGACTATATTCCCCTCTGAAGTCCAACAGTTCTTGATCCCAAAATGCCTGCGTGCAGTCATGAAAACCTTCTGCCGGGGCTTGGTGAGGAACTCAGATAATGTGCAGCTGCTTCCTTTGAGTGCAGTTTTCGAATTCCAAACAAGATTTCTATATTTTGAACCAAGAAACTTGACTAATATGGGACGTGGTCGGTCTGTTTTAGCGCCAAGTCGATGACAGATATCAATACTCTCTATTACTGAACCCGGCAGCTTCATGCAATCAAACATTACAGACTTCATTAAGGATTCTGTCTTTTCATCTGTAGTCTCTTGAAAACCATGAAACAGAAGAATTTTACATCTTGATCTTGCTTCGTGTTTATCAAATTCTTCTGACAACAATTGTAACTGCTGCCGCAACATGGATAGGGTTTTCCAAACAAGATTCTTGAAGGCGGAGTAGTCAGCTGCAAGTCCTGGGAGATCCTTAAAAGTGTCAGAAGAAGTTTTTGAAGCTTGTGAAAGTGCAAGTTCCTTGTCAAAGTGATCCATACGGGACTCAAACATATTGACAATGTCATCCATGTTCTTACGTAGTTGTGTGTGTAGATCCATTTGTGATATTTTTCAAAACTTGTTTGTTGTGAAAGTTTATTTATGCCAGGTATATAGAATTGCTTCTTGTACATTAAGTAAAGTAATTTTTTAATGTACATATGTAAAGTTTCACTATATAATGAAAATAAAAATCAGAGGACAAAAAACTATGTGTTGCTTAATGTACCAATCCCCTCAAAAAAAAGTATTTACTACACGCTAATTACCATTCGGATCCGTGAAGCCTTTTTTGAGTTATGAAATAGTTAAATGTTACGAATATTTATCATTAGATTTGAACATACATATTAATATAACAATACAAATGAACATTAAAGTGCTGTGAATTTCCTGTTAACAGATATTTAATGAACCTAATCACAGACAAACATCATAAAAAATTGGAGTTATAGAGTTCATCTTCTGCATTATGTTAACGACCACTCGCTGATGGAGTATTCTATTGGCAGACTAGGTACATTTAACTTAAGAACGTAAGACTAAGGAGCAGTTTTTATGTTAACAATGCATTGTTTTACCAATATAACATTTTTTTTATTAAATAAATCAATCATAGTTTTTTTTAAGAGAACCTTAATGTGGGTAGCACATTAAGAATTTATTACAGTGTTATATCGCTTTATGAAATTCATTTCTTGTTTTAAGTTAAAGTTAATTTGCTCTCATTACTTAAACCACTACATCAATAAAACCGATTAAAAGCATTCCATTTATTATTATCATTTTCGTATCAATATGTTAACTTCCGAGAAAAGATTGTAATTTACATAATAAAGTTTCTTAATAAATTCATTAAACAACTAAATAAAAGAAATACGAACCAACTTTATTATACATATTTAAAATCACTACAATTTGATTTATTTTGATATTTATAGTCACAAAGATCTCAAAACGGTATAAATATATTTTTAACACTTTCGCTGCCACCAGATTTTCAGAAATTGAGCCCTGTGTGCTGTTTCAATTTTTCATATAAAAGTTTGCGTAAAGGCATTTAAATAAACGGAAAAATAATAAAAAAAATGTTGAGCAAATTAAATACTATAAAAAATTGACTTTTAATTGCTCCGTACATGCTACGGCCCTGGGGTGAAACTTGCGTCTCCGTACACGCTACGGAGCTGGCAGTGAAAGTGTTAAGTTAATCATAAACATCATTCATATGTCTCAATACTATTAATTTTTTTTAAATATATCTTTAATGTTAGTAATGAAAAATTTACATTACATTTATTATAATCTCTTCTAATCAATAACAGAATCAAAATAAATCAAACAATTGTCAAAGCTCCTTTTTAAGGTAAAGTGAACTGTCTGTTAAACATCTGATCCAATAGGACTGTGTTACTATAATTATAATAAGTGAGTTAGAGAATTAATCATCAAATATCCTATGGTATACCCATAAACCTATAATGAATTAGGGAGAAATGTATCAAGATTAATTTGATAACTTTTTAAAACAATAATATAGATGTCGCCGCTGAGCCTTAAAGGTCTCATTATTAAATTATCTATTTCTTACATATTTACAAATTGTTTGTATTAAAAAATAAAATAAATATTATAAGGTACATTTAAGACTACCCCGCTATCCTTTTATAAATGGATAGTGTTTTGATATATATTGTGGGTAAGTGATAATTTTTTGTCACGCCATGTCACGAGATCGTGCGATATACCTAGTAGTTTTCCGGAATCGAGTCAAACGATCAACTTTTTTGAGTACTTGTATAAATGACGGACAACCCGCTTCGACGCTTTACTTTGTACCTAGTGCTTGAGTTGGACAGTGATAGTGGTACGGGATAAGAACATATTGCTGTTGTACTGTGAGTAATTATAAATGTTTCTTTATTCTTTTAGAAACTTTTAGTAATTAATTATTTCTGTTATTTCATAATCAAATATTGAATACGTTTCAACGCTGGAAAGTGTTCCTTGCTTTCTTACAATCACGCGCACTACCCTCAGAATTTTGTTTATATTGAATTTTATTTTTTGTCCTAGTATTATTAGTATATTAGTATTAGTGTATTAGATATATTTTGGTGTCCTTTATGTCCTATTTCCCGTTTAATGTAGGTAGGGCTGGTAGGTAGGTAGGGCTGTTAGGTAGATATTATTATAAGTAGCACTTTCGATTAAATTAGTTTTAGTTACATAGTTTTTTATAGTTATTTTCTTTTTCTTTCATATTATTGCCATTTTTAATGTGTCCTTTCACTTTAGTTTACCATGTGATATGTTTTATTTGTTCCGGGAATAAGTCCGCCTTTGTGCAATTTTTTTTTCTTGTTATACTTTGAGCTTTGTACGATAGGTAGGTAGGGCTGGTAGGTAGGTAGGGATGGTAGGTAGGTAGGGCTGATAGGTAGGTAGGGCTGTTAGGTAGGTAGGGATGGTAGGTAGGTAGGGCTGTTAGGTAGATATTGTTATGAGAAGCACTTTCGATTAAATTAGTTTTAGTTACTTAGTTTTTTATAGTTATTTTCTTTTTCTTTCATATTATTGCCATTTTTAATGTCTCCTTTCACTTTAGTTTAACATGTGATATGTTTTATTTGTTCTGAGGATAAGTCCGCCTTTGTGCAATTTTTTTTTCTTGTTATACTTTGAGCTTTGTACGGTAGGTAGGTAGGTAGGTAGGTAGGTAGGGCTGGTAGGTAGGTAGGGCTGGTAGGTAGGTAGGGCTGGTAGGTAGGTAGGGCTGGTAGGTAGGTAGGGCTGTTAGGTAGGTAGGGATGTTAGGTAGGTAGGGCTGTTAGGTAGGTAGGGATGTTAGGTAGGTAGGGATGGTAGGTAGATATTATTCTGAGAAGCACTTTCGATTAAATTAGTTTTAGTTACTTAGTTTTTTATAGTTATTTTCTTTTTCTTTCATATTATTGCCATTTTTAATGTCTCCTTTCACTTTAGTTTACCATGTGATATGTTTTATTTGTTCCGGGAATAAGTCCGCCTTTGTGCAATTTTTTTTTCTTGTTATACTTTGAGCTTTGTACGGTAGGTTGGTAGGTAGGTAGGTAGGGCTTTTAGGTAGGTAGGGCTTTTAGGTAGGTAGGGCTGGTAGGTAGGTAGGGCTGGTCGGTAGGTAGGGCTGGTAGGTAGGTAGGGCTGGTAGGTAGGTAGGGATGGTGGGTAGGTAGGGCTGGTAGGTAGGTAGGGCTGGTAGGTAGGTAGGGCTGGTAGGTAGGTAGGGCTGTTAGGTAGGTAGGGATGTTAGGTAGGTAGGGATGTTAGGTAGGTAGGGATGGTAGGTAGGTAGGGCTGATAGGTAGGTAGGGCTGTTAGGTAGGTAGGGATGGTAGGTAGGTAGGGCTGTTAGGTAGATATTATTATGAGAAGCACTTTCGATTAAATTAGTTTTAGTTACTTAGTTTTTTATAGTTATTTTCTTTTTCTTTCATATTATTGCCATTTTTAATGTCTCCTTTCACTTTAGTTTACCATGTGATATGTTTTATTTGTTCTGAGGATAAGTCCGCCTTTGTGCAATTTTTTTTTCTTGTTATTCTTTGAGCTTTGTACGGTAGGTAGGTAGGTAGGGCTGGTAGGTAGGTAGGGCTGGTAGGTAGGTAGGGCTGGTAGGTAGGTAGGGCTGTTAGGTAGGTAGGGATGTTAGGTAGGTAGGGATGGTAGGTAGGTAGGGTTGATAGGTAGGTAGGGCTGTTAGGTAGGTAGGGATGGTAGGTAGGTAGGGCTGTTAGGTAGATATTATTATGAGAAGCACTTTCGATTAAATTAGTTTTAGTTACTTAGTTTTTTATAGTTATTTTCTTTTTCTTTCATATTATGGCCATTTTTAATGTCTCCTTTCACTTTAGTTTACCATGTGATATGTTTTATTTGTTCTGAGGATAAGTCCGCCTTTGTGCAATTTTTTTTTCTTGTTATACTTTGAGCTTTGTACGGTAGGTTGGTAGGTAGGTAGGTAGGGCTTTTAGGTAGGTAGGGCTTTTAGGTAGGTAGGGATGGTAGGTAGGTAGGCCTGTTAGGTAGATATTATTATGAGTAGCACTTTCGATTAAATTAGTTTTAGTTACATAGTTTTTTATAGTTATTTTCTTTTTCTTTCATATTATTGCCATTTTTAATGTGTCCTTTCACTTTAGTTTACCATGTGATATGTTTTATTTGTTCTGAGGATAAGTCCGCCTTTGTGCAATTTTTTTTTCTTGTTATACTTTGAGCTTTGTACGGTAGGTAGGTAGGTAGGGCTGGTAGGTAGGTAGGTAGGTAGGTAGGTAGGGCTGGTAGGTAGGTAGGGCTGGTAGGTAGGTAGGGCTGGTAGGTAGGTAGGGCTGGTAGGTAGGTAGGGATGGTAGGTAGGTAGGGCTGTTAGGTAGGTAGGGATGGTAGGTAGGTAGGGCTGTTAGGTAGATATTATTATGAGTAGCACTTTCGATTAAATTAGTTTTAGTTACTTAGTTTTTTATAGTTATTTTCATTTTCTTTCATATTATGCCATTTTTAATGTATCTTTTCACTTTAGTTTACCATGTGATATGTTTTATTTGTTCCGGGAATAAGTCCGCCTTTGTGCAATTTTTTTTTCTTGTTATACTTTGAGCTTTGTACGGTAGGTAGGTAGGTAGGTAGGTAGGTAGGGCTGGTAGGTAGGTAGGGCTGGTAGGTAGGTAGGGCTGGTAGGTAGGTAGGGATGGTAGGTAGGTAGGCCTGTTAGGTAGATATTATTATGAGAAGCACTTTCGATTAAATTAGTTTTTGTTACTTAGTTTTTTGTAGTTATTTTCTATTTCTTTCATATTATGCCATTTTTAATGTATCTTTTCACTTAAGTCTATCATGTGATATGTTTAATTTGTTCCGGGAATAAGTCCGCCTTTGTGCAATTTTTTTTTCTTGTTATACTTTGAGCTTTGTACGGTAGGTAGGTAGGTAGGGCTGGTAGGTAGGTGGGGCTGGTAGGTAGGTAGGGCTGGTAGGTAGGTAGGGCTGGTAGGTAGGTAGGGCTGGTAGGTAGGTAGGGCTGGTAGGTAGGTAGGGCTGTTAGGTAGGTAGGGATGTTAGGTAGGTAGGGCTGTTAGGTAGGTAGGGATGGTAGGTAGGTAGGGCTGTTAGGTAGGTAGGGATGGTAGGTAGGTAGGGCTGTTAGGTAGATATTATTATGAGAAGCACTTTCGATTAAATTAGTTTTAGTTACTTAGTTTTTTATAGTTATTTTCTATTTCTTTCATATTATTGCCATTTTTAATGTGTCCTTTCACTTTAGTTTACCATGTGATATGTTTTATTTGTTCCGGGGATAAGTCCGCCTTTGTGCAATTTTTTTTTCTTGTTATACTTTGAGCTTTGTACGGTAGGTAGGTAGGTAGGTAGGGCTGGTAGGTAGGTAGGGCTGGTAGGTAGGTAGGGCTGGTAGGTAGGTAGGGCTGGAAGGTAGGTAGGGATGTTAGGTAGGTAGGGCTGTTAGGTAGGTAGGGCTGTTAGGTAGGTAGGGATGGTAGGTAGGTAGGGCTGATAGGTAGGTAGGGATGGTAGGTAGGTAGGGCTGTTAGGTAGGTAGGGATGGTAGGTAGGTAGGGCTGTTAGGTAGATATTATTATGAGAAGCACTTTCGATTAAATTAGTTTTAGTTACTTAGTTTTCATAGTAATTTTCTTTTTCTTTCATATTATTGCCATTTTTAATGTCTCCTTTCACTTTAGTTTACCATGTGATATGTTTTATTTGTTCCGGGAATAAGTCCGCCTTTGTGCAATTTTTTTTTCTTGTTATACTTTGAGCTTTGTACGGTAGGTAGGTAGGTAGGGCTGGTAGGTAGGTGGGGCTGGTAGGTAGGTAGGGCTGGTAGGTAGGTAGGGCTGGTAGGTAGGTAGGGCTGTTAGGTAGGTAGGGATGTTAGGTAGGTAGGGATGGTAGGTAGGTAGGGCTGTTAGTTAGGTAGGGATGGTAGGTAGGTAGGGATGGTAGGTAGGTAAGGCTGATAGGTAGGTAGGGCTGTTAGGTAGGTAGGGATGGTAGGTAGGTAGGGCTGTTAGGTAGATATTATTATGAGAAGCACTTTCGATTAAATTAGTTTTAGTTACTTAGTTTTTTATAGTTATTTTCTTTTTCTTTCATATAATTGCCATTTTTAATGTCTCCTTTCACTTTAGTTTACCATGTAATATGTTTTATTTGTTCTGAGGATAAGTCCGCCTTTGTGCAATTTTTTTTTCTTGTTATACTTTGAGCTTTGTACGGTAGGTAGGTAGGTAGGGCTGGTAGGTAGGTAGGGCTGGTAGGTAGGTAGGGATGGTAGGTAGGTAGGGCTGTTAGGTAGGTAGGGATGGTAGGTAGGTAGGGCTGTTAGGTAGGTAGGGATGGTAGGTAGGTAGGGATGGTAGGTAGGTAGGGCTGTTAGGTAGATATTATTATGAGAAGCACTTTCGATTAAATTAGTTTTAGTTACTTAGTTTTTTATAGTTTTTTTCTTTCATATTATTGCCATTTTTAATGTCTCCTTTCACTTTAGTTTACCATGTGATATGTTTTATTTGTTCTGAGGATAAGTCCGCCTTTGTGCAATTTTTTTTTCTTGTTATACTTTGAGCTTTGTACGGTAGGTAGGTAGGTAGGGCTGGTAGGTAGGTAGGGCTGGTAGGTAGGTAGGGCTGGTAGGTAGGTAGGGCTGGTAGGTAGGTAGGGCTGGTAGGTAGGTAGGGATGGTAGGTAGGTAGGGCTGCTAGGTAGGTAGGGCTGCTAGGTAGGTAGGGATGGTAGGTAGGTAGGGCTGATAGGTAGGTAGGGATGGTAGGTAGGTAGGGCTGGTAGGTAGGTAGGGATGGTACGTAGGTAGGGCTGGTAGGTAGGTAGGGCTGGTAGGTAGGTAGGGCTGGTAGGTAGGTAGGGCTGTTAGGTAGGTAGGGATGTTAGGTAGGTAGGGATGGTAGGTAGGTAGGGCTGGTAGGTAGGTAGGGCTGGTAGGTAGTTAGGGCTGGTAGGTAGGTAGGGCTGGTAGGTAGGTAGGGCTGTTAGGTAGGTAGGGATGTTAGGTAGGTAGGGATGGTAGGTAGGTAGGGATGGTAGGTAGGTAGGGCTGTTAGGTAGATATTATTATGAGAAGCACTTTCGATTAAATTAGTTTTAGTTACTTAGTTTTTTATAGTTTTTTTCTTTCATATTATTGCCATTTTTAATGTCTCCTTTCACTTTAGTTTACCATGTGATATGTTTTATTTGTTCTGAGGATAAGTCCGCCTTTGTGCAATTTTTTTTTCTTGTTATACTTTGAGCTTTGTACGGTAGGTAGGTAGGTAGGGCTGGTAGGTAGGTAGGGCTGGTAGGTAGGTAGAGCTGGTAGGTAGGTAGGGCTGGTAGGTAGGTAGGGATGGTAGGTAGGTAGGGCTGTTAGGTAGGTAGGGCTGTTAGGTAGGTAGGAATGGTAGTTAGGTAGGGCTGTTAGGTAGATATTATTATGAGAAGCACTTTCGATTAAATTAGTTTTAGTTACTTAGTTTTTTATAGTTATTTTCTATTTCTTTCATATAATGCCATTTTTAATGTATCTTTTCACTTTAGTTTACCATGTGATATGTTTTATTTGTTCCGGGAATAAGTCCGCCTTTGTGCAACTTTTTTTTCTTGTTATACTTTGAGCTTTGTACGGTAGGTAGGTAGGGCTGGTAGGTAGGTAGGGCTGGTAGGTAGGTAGGGCTGGTAGGTAGGTAGGGATGTTAGGTAGGTAGGGATGGTAGGTAGATATTATTATGAGAAGCACTTTCGATTAAATTAGTTTTAGTTACTTAGTTTTTTATAGTTATTTTCTTTTTCTTTCATATTATTGCCATTTTTAATGTCTCCTTTCACTTTAGTTTACCATGTGATATGTTTTATTTGTTCTGAGGATAAGTCCGCCTTTGTGCAATTTTTTTTTCTTGTTATACTTTGAGCTTTGTACGGTAGGTAGGTAGGTAGGTAGGTAGGTTGGACTGGTAGGTAGGTAGGGCTGGTAGGTAGGTAGAACTGGTAGGTAGGTAGAACTGGTAGGTAGGTAGGGCTGGTAGGTAGGTAGGGCTGGTAGGTAGGTAGGGATGGTAGGTAGGTAGGGCTGTTAGGTAGGTAGGGATGGTAGGTAGGTAGGGCTGTTAGGTAGGTAGGGATGGTAGGTAGGTAGGGCTGTTAGGTAGATATTATTATGAGAAGCACTTTCGATTAAATTAGTTTTAGTTACTTAGTTTTTTATAGTTATTTTCTATTTCTTTCATATTATTGCCATTTTTAATGTGTCCTTTCACTTTAGTTTACCATGTGATATGTTTTATTTGTTCCGAGGATAAGTCCGCCCTTGTGCAATTTTTTTTTCTTGTTATACTTTGAGCTTTGTACAGTAGGTAGGTAGGTAGGTAGGTAGGGCTGGTAGGTAGGTAGGGCTGGTAGGTAGGTAGGGCTGGTAGGTAGGTAGGGCTGGTAGGTAGGTAGGGCTGTTAGGTAGGTAGGGATGTTAGGTAGGTAGGGATGGTAGGTAGGTAGGGCTGTTAGGTAGATATTATAATGAGAAGCACTTTCGATTAAATTAGTTTTAGTTACTTTGTTTTTTATAGTTATTTTCTTTTTCTTTCATATTATGGCCATTTTTAATGTCTCCTTTCACTTTAGTTTACCATGTGATATGTTTTATTTGTTCCGAGGATAAGTCCGCCTTTGTGCAATTATTTTTTCTTGTTATACTTTGAGCTTTGTACGGTAGGTAGGTAGGTAGGGCTGGTAGGTAGGTAGGGCTGGTAGGTAGGTAGGGCTGGTAGGTAGGTAGGGCTGGTAGGTAGGTAGGGCTGGTCGGTAGGTAGGGCTGGTAGGTAGGTAGGGCTGGTAGGTAGGTAGGGCTGGAAGGTAGGTAGGGATGGTAGGTAGGTAGGGCTGGTAGGTAGGTAGGGCTGGTAGGTAGGTAGGGATGTTAGGTAGGTAGGGATGGTAGGTAGGTAGGGCTGTTAGGTAGGTAGGGATGGTAGGTAGGTAGGGCTGTTAGGTAGATATTATTATGAGAAGCACTTTCGATTAAATTAGTTTTAGTTACTTAGTTTTTTATAGTTATTTTCTTTTTCTTTCATATTATTGCCATTTTTAATGTCTCCTTTCACTTTAGTTTACCATGTGATATGTTTTATTTGTTCTGAGGATAAGTCCGCCTTTGTGCAATTTTTTTTTCTTGTTATACTTTGAGCTTTGTACGGTAGGTAGGTAGGTAGGTAGGTAGGTAGGGCTAGTAGGTAGGTAGGGCTAGTAGGTAGGTAGGGCTGGTAGGTAGGTAGGGCTGGTAGGTAGGTAGGGCTGGTAGGTAGGTAGGGCTGGTAGGTAGGTAGGGCTGGTAGGTAGGTAGGGCTGGTAGGTAGGTAGGGCTGTTAGGTAGGTAGGGCTGTTAGGTAGATATTATTATGAGAAGCACTTTCGATTAAATTAGTTTTAGCTACTTAGTTTTTTATAGTTATTTTCATTTTCTTTCATATTATGCCATTTTTAATGTATCTTTTCACTTTAGTTTACCATGTGATATGTTTTATTTGTTCCGGGAATAAGTCCGCCTTTGTGCAATTTTTTTTTCTTGTTATACTTTGAGCTTTGTACGGTAGGTAGGTAGGTAGGTAGGTAGGTAGGGCTGGTAGGTAGGTAGGGCTGGTAGGTAGGTAGGGCTGGTAGGTAGGTAGGGATGTTAGGTAGGTAGGGATGGTAGGTAGGTAGGGCTGTTAGGTAGGTAGGGATGGTAGGTAGGTAGGGATGGTAGGTAGGTAGGGCTGGTAGGTAGGTAGGGCTGGTAGGTAGGTAGGGCTGTTAGGTAGGTAGGGATGTTAGGTAGGTAGGGATGGTAGGTAGGTAGGGCTGTTAGGTAGGTAGGGATGGTAGGTAGGTAGGGCTTATAGGTAGGTAGGGCTGTTAGGAAGATATTATTATGAGAAGCACTTTCGATTAAATTAGTTTTAGTTACTTAGTTTTTTATAGTTATTTTCTTTTTCTTTCATATTATTGCCATTTTTAATGTCTCCTTTCACTTTAGTTTACCATGTGATATGTTTTATTTGTTCCGGGAATAAGTCCGCCTTTGTGCAATTTTTTTTTCTGGTTATACTTTGAGCTTTGTACGGTAGGTAGGTAGGTAGGGCTGATAGGTAGGTAGGGCTGATAGGTAGGTAGGGATGGTAGGTAGGTAGGGCTGTTAGGTAGGTAGGGATGGTAGGTAGGTAGGGCTGTTAGGTAGATATTATTATGAGAAGCACTTTCGATTAAATTAGTTATAGTTACTTAGTTTTTTATAGTTATTTTTTTTTTCTTTCATATTATTGCCATTTTTAATGTCTCCTTTCACTTTAGTTTACCGTATGATATGTTTTATTTGTTCTGAGGATAAGTCCGCCTTTGTGCAATTTTTTTTTCTTGTTATACTTTGAGCTTTGTACGGTAGGTAGGTAGGTACGTAGGTAGGTAGGGCTGGTAGGTAGGTAGGGCTGGTAGGTAGGTAGGGATGTTAGGTAGGTAGGGATGTTAGGTAGGTAGGGATGGTAGGTAGGTAGGGCTGTTAGGTAGGTAGGGATGGTAGGTAGGTAGGGATGGTAGGGAGGTAGGGCTGGTAGGTAGGTAGGGCTGGTAGGTAGGTAGGGCTGTTAGGTAGGTAGGGATGTTAGGTAGGTAGGGATGTTAGGTAGGTAGGGATGGTAGGTAGGTAGGGCTGTTAGGTAGGTAGGGATGGTAGGTAGGTAGGGCTGATAGGTAGGTAGGGCTGTTAGGAAGATATTATTATGAGAAGCACTTTCGATTAAATTAGTTTTAGTTACTTAGTTTTTTATAGTTATTTTCTTTTTCTTTCATATTATTGCCATTTTTAATGTTTCCTTTCACTTTAGTTTACCATGTGATATGTTTTATTTGTTCCGGGAATAAGTCCGCCTTTGTGCAATTTTTTTTTCTGGTTATACTTTGAGCTTTGTACGGTAGGTAGGTAGGTAGGGCTGGTAGGTAGGTAGGGCTGGTAGGTAGGTAGGGCTGGTAGGTAGGTAGGGCTGGTAGGTAGGTAGGGCTGGTAGGTAGGTAGGGCTGGTAGGTAGGTAGGGCTGGTAGGTAGGTAGGGCTGGTAGGTAGGTAGGGCTGGTAGGTAGGTAGGGATGGTAGGTAGGTAGGGCTGTTAGGTAGGTAGGGATGGTAGGTAGGTAGGGATGGTAGGTAGGTAGGGCTGTTAGGTAGGTAGGGATGGTAGGTAGGTAGGGCTGTTAGGTAGGTAGGGATGGTAGGTAGGTAGGGCTGTTAGGTAGATATTATTATGAGAAGCACTTTCGATTAAATTAGTTTTAGTTACTTAGTTTTTTATAGTTATTTTCTATTTCTTTCATATTATTGCCATTTTTAATGTGTCCTTTCACTTTAGTTTACCATGTTATATGTTTTATTTGTTCCGAGGATAAGTCTGCCTTTGTGCAATTTTTTTTTCTTGTTATACTTTGAGCTTTGTACGGTAGGTAGGTATGTAGGTAGGTAGGGCAGGTAGGTAGGTAGGGCTGGTAGGTAGGTAGGGCTGGTAGGTAGGTAGGGCTGGTAGGTAGGTAGGGCTGGTAGGTAGGTAGGGCTGTTAGGTAGGTAGGGATGGTAGGTGGGTAGGGCTGGTAGGTAGGTAGGGCTGGTAGGTAGGTAGGGATGGTAGGTAGGTAGGGCTGTTAGGTAAGTAGGGATGGTAGGTAGGTAGGGATGGTAGGTAGGTAGGGCTGTTAGGTAGGTAGGGATGGTAGGTAGGTAGGGCTGTTAGGTAGGTAGGGATGGTAGGTAGGTAGGGCTGTTAGGTAGATATTATTATGAGAAGCACTTTCGATTAAATTAGTTTTAGTTACTTAGTTTTTTATAGTTATTTTCTATTTCTTTCATATTATTGCCATTTTTAATGTGTCCTTTCACTTTAGTTTACCATGTGATATGTTTTATTTGTTCCGAGGATAAGTCTGCCTTTGTGCAATTTTTTTTTCTTGTTATACTTTGAGCTTTGTACGGTAGGTAGGTATGTAGGTAGGTAGGGCAGGTAGGTAGGTAGGGCTGGTAGGTAGGTAGGGCTGGTAGGTAGGTAGGGCTGGTAGGTAGGTAGGGCTGGTAGGTAGGTAGGGCTGTTAGGTAGGTAGGGATGGTAGGTGGGTAGGGCTGTTAGGTAGATATTATTATGAGAAGCACTTTCGATTAAATTAGTTTTAGTTACTTAGTTTTTTATAGTTATTTTCATTTTCTTTCATATTATGCCATTTTTAATGTATCTTTTCACTTTAGTTTACCATGTGATATGTTTTATTTGTTCCGGGAATAAGTCCGCCTTTGTGCAATTTTTTTTTCTTGTTATACTTTGAGCTTTGTACGGTAGGTACGTAGGGCTGGTTGGTAGGTAGGGCTGGTAGGTAGGTAGGTAGGTTGGGCTTGTAGGTAGGTAGGTAGGTAAGTAGGTGTTGAATATCGGCATTAGGCATTAGGCAAAGTCGCATTTTATGGTTTTAGTAGGCCTGGTGTTGCTTCTTATTGGCTGGTTAGTGTTTCTTTCCGTAGACAACAAATATCAAATAGTAAGAAGTAACATTGGGGATGGAATCACCATTAAGTATTCCAACGAGGCGCAAGGTATTACCTCCTGGGTGCGCCTTGGAAAATACCTATCATTGGATTTCACGAGGTCCATACTTGGTTCACGGGTGAAACCACTGCACCTCGTATAATCGTACGTGATAAACAGATATTCAATGAAAAGATATACTTTAAAATACGTTTGGTAAGGAAGCGATTCAATTCTTGTGGATAAAAGAAATGTTATTCCAAAAAGGTTGGTTGTTGGTTGTTTGCCTTTAACTGCTCTGCCCATTCATTGCTAAATATGCAAAATATCTAAATGCAGTAGCGAAAAAAAAGCAAATGCTCTACACTTTTATTTAAACATACTAAATATATATTCATATATATAATTATAGCTAGATCAACCAAGAGCTAAGCTAAGCTAAAAAAAATATTTGTGTTTTCTGTGAGACTCTAGAATATTGTCAGAGTTCGGACTCTGATCTGAGTGCATCTCGAACTATGTGAACGGAAACTGAGAAACCGTTTTAGATACATGAATAATTATAAGAAGTCAATGATTAGGGCATACTGTCTGTTAGGTTTTAATATCAAAGTAAGTTGTATTACCTTCATTTTAGGATAAACTGTTATAGATTAGGTCTTGACGCCGCAGATTACCACAAGATATCAATGATTAGGGCTTACTGCCTAAATTTAAGTACGACATTAAAAGTGTGTTTTTAGAGGCTAAGAATATATCTTGCAGTTACTTGGTTGGGTTTTAATCTCAAAGTATGTTCTATTACTCACACTTTAGTATAAATTCTTATAGACTAGGTCTTGCCGCCGCAGATTACCATAAGAGATTAATGATTTAGTCTTACTGTCTAAATTTAAGTACGACATTAAAGTGTGTTTTTAGAGGCTAAGACTATATTTTGCAGTTACTTGGTTGGGTATTAATCTCAAAGTAAGTTCTATTACCTTCATTTTAGAATAAATTGTTATAGATTAGGTCTTGACGCCGCAGATTACCACAAAAAATTAATGATAAGGGTTTACTGTCTAAATTTAAGTGTGACATTAGACGTGTGTGTTTTTAGAGGCTAAGACTATATTTCGCAGTTACATTGTTAGGTTTTAATCTCAAAGAAAGTTCTATTACCTTCATTTTAGAATAAATTGTTATAGACTAGGTTTTGACAACGCAGATTACCATAAGATATCAATGATTGGGGCTTACAGTCTAAATTTAAGTGCGACAATTTACGTGTGTTTTGAGAGGCTAAGACTGTATCTTGCAGTTACATGGTTAGGTTTTAATATCAAAGTAAGTTGTATTACCTTCATTTTAGGATAAATTGTTATAGATTAGGTCTTGACGCCGCAGATTACCACAAGATGTAAATGATTAGGGCTTACTGCCTAAATTTAAGTACGACATTAAACGTGTGTTTTTAGAGGCTAAGACTATATCTTGCAGTTACTTTGTTGGGTTTTAATCTCAAAGTAAATTCTATTACTTACATTTTAGAATAAATTGTTATAAACTAGGTCTTGACGCCGCAGATTACCATAAAAAATTAGTTGTTTAGTCTTACTGTCTAAATTAAAGTGCGACATTAAATGTGTGTTTCTAGAGGCTAAGACTATATCTTGCAGTTACATGGTTAGGTTTTAATATCAAAGTAAGTTGTATTACCTTCATTTTAGGATAAATTGTTTTAGATTAGGTCTTGACGCCGCAGACTTCCACAAGATATAAATGATTAGGGCTTACTGTCTAAATTTAAGTGTGACATTAGACGTGTGTGTTTTAGAGGCTAAGACTATATCTCGCAGTTACATTTTTAGGTTTTAATCTCAAAGTAAGTTCTATTACCTTCATTTTAGAATAAATTGTTATAGACTAGGTCTTGACACCGCAGATTACCATAAGATATCAATGATTGGGGCTTACTGTCTAAATTTAAGTGCGACAATATAAGTGTGTTTTGAGAGGCTAAGACTGTATCTTGCAGTTACATGGTTAGGTTTTAATATCAAAGTAAGTTGTATTACCTTCATTTTAGGATAAATTGTTATATAGATTAGGTCTTGACGCCGCAGATTACCACAAGATATCAATGATTAGGGCTTACTGCCTAAATTTAAGTACGACATTAAACGTGTGTTTTTAGAGGCTAAGACTACATCTTGCAGTTACTTGGTTGGGTATTAATCTCAAAGTAAGTTCTATTACTTACATTTTAGAATAAATTATTATAGACTAGGTCTTGACGCCGCAGATTACCATAAGATATCAATGATTGGGGCTTACTGTCTAAATTTAAGTGCGATAATATACGTGTGTTTTGAGAGGCTAAGACTATATCTTGCAGTTACTTGGTTGGGTTTTAATCTCAAAGTAAGTTCTATTACCTTGATTTTAGAATAAATTGTTATAGATTAGGTCTTGACGCCGCAGATTACCACAGAATATCAATGATTAGGGCTTACTGTCTAAATTTAAGTGCGACATTATACGTGTGTTTTTAGAGGCTAAGACAATATCTTGCAGTTACATGGCTAGGTTTAAATCTCAAAGTAAGTTTTTTAACTTACATGTGAGTGTTAATTGTTATAGATTAGGTCTTGACGCCGCAGATTAACACAAGATATCAATGATTAGGGCTTACTGTCTAAATTTAAGTGCGACATTAAACGTGTGTTTTTAGAGGCTAAGACTATATCTTGCAGTTACATGGTTAAGTTTTAATCTCAAAGTAAGTTCTATTACTTATATGTGAGTGTTAATTGTAATAGATTAGATCTTGACGCCACAGATTAATACAAAAATTCAATGATTAGGGCTTACTACCAAAATTTAAGTGCGACATTAAACGTGTGTTTCTAGAGGCTTAGACTATCTATATCTTGCAGTTACATGGTTAGGTTTTAATCTCAAAGTAAGTTCTATTACTTACATGTGAGTGTTAATTGTAATAAATTAGATCTTGACGCCGCAGATTAATACAAAAAATAATGATTAGGGCTTACTACCAAAATTTAAGTGCGACATTAAACGTGTGTTTCTAGAGGCTAAGACTATATCTTGCAGTTACATGGTTAGGTTTTTAATAATAATACCACATTTTACATCAAATACTGGCACACTTAAAAGTAGGAAATTCAATAAAATAATTCATAAAATATAAGATTTCTAAGGTTTTATTCTAACAAAAATTATAAAATATTATGTTAAAAAATGAATTTTAATACCACATTTTACATCAAATATTGACACACCTAAAGTAAGAAATAAAAAAAAATCATTTCTAAAATGCATGATTTCTAGGGTTTTATTTTAACAAAAATTTGTAAATTTTATATAAAAAATTTATTTTAATACCACATTTTACAACAAATATTGACACAGCTAAAAGTAGGAAATTCAATAAAATAATTCATAAAATATAAGATTTCTAAGGTTTTATTCTAACAAAAATTATAAAATATTATGTTAAAAAATGTATTTTAATACCACATTTTACATCAAGTATTGTCACATCTAAAGTTAGAAATTCAAAAAAATCAATCATAAAATGCAAGATTTCTGAGGTATTATATTAACAAAAATTTTTAAATTTTATATCAAAAAATGTATTTTAATACCACATTTTTCATCAAATATTGACACACCTAAAGTTAGAAATTAAAAAGAATCAATCCTAAAATGCATGATTTCTAGGGTATTATTTTAACAAAAATTTGTAAATTTTATATAAAAAAATGTATTTTAATACCACATTTTACATCAAATTCTGACACACTTAAAAGTAGGAAATTCAATAAAATAATTCATTAAATATAAGATTTCTAAGGTTTTATTCCAACAAAAATTATAAAATATTATGTTAAAAAATGAATTTTAATACCACATTTTACATCAAATATTGACACACCTAAAGTAAGAAATAAAAAAAAATCATTCCTTAAATGCATGATTTCTAGGGTTTTATTTTAACAAAAATTTGTAAATTTAATATAAAAAATTTATTTTAATACCACATTTTACAACAAATATTGACACAGCTAAAAGTAGGAAATTCAATAAAATAATTCATAAAATATAAGATTTCTAAGGTTTTATTCTAACAAAAATTATAAAATATTATGTTAAAAAATGTATTTTAATACCACATTTTACATCAAGTATTGTCACATCTAAAGTTAGAAATTAAAAAAAAACAATCATAAAATGCAAGATTTTTGAGGTATTATATTAACAAAAATTATTAAATTTCATATCAAAAAATGTATTTTAATACCACATTTTTCATCAAATATTGACACACCTAAAGTTAGAAATTAAAAAAAATAAATCCTAAAATGCATGATTTCTAGGGTTTTATTTTAACAAAAATTTGTAAATTTTATATCAAAAAATGTTTTTTAATACCACATTTTACATCAAATTATGACACACCTAAAACTAGGAAATTCAATAAAATAATTCATAAAATATAAGATTTCGAAGGTTTTAATAGGTCTTGTCGCCGCAGATTACCACAAAAAATTAATGATAAGGGCTTACTGTCTAAATTTAAGTGTGACATTAGACGTGTGTGTTTTTAGAGGCTAAGACTATATTTCGCAGTTACATTGTTAGGTTTTAATCTCAAAGTAAGTTCTATTACCTTCATTTTAGAATAAATTGTTATAGACTAGGTTTTGACAACGCAGATTACCATAAGATATCAATGATTGGGGCTTACAGTCTAAATTTAAGTGCGACAATTTACGTGTGTTTTGAGAGGCTAAGACTGTATCTTGCAGTTACATGGTTAGGTTTTAATATCAAAGTAAGTTGTATTACCTTCATTTTAGGATAAATTGTTATAGATTAGGTCTTGACGCCGCAGATTACCACAAGATATCAATGATTAGGGCTTACTGCCTAAATTTAAGTACGACATTAAACGTGTGTTTTTAGAGGCTAAGACTATATCTTGCAGTTACTTTGTTGGGTTTTAATCTCAAAGTAAGTTTTTTAACTTACATGTGAGTGTTAATTTTTATAGATTAGGTCTTGACGCCGCAGATTAACACAAGATATCAATGATTAGGGCTTACAGTCTAAATTTAAGTGCGACAATTTACGTGTGTTTTGAGAGGCTAAGACTGTATCTTGCAGTTACATGGTTAGGTTTTAATATCAAAGTAAGTTGTATTACCTTCATTTTAGGATAAATTGTTATAGATTAGGTCTTGACGCCGCAGATTACCACAAGATATCAATGATTAGGGCTTACTGCCTAAATTTAAGTACGACATTAAACGTGTGTTTTTAGAGGCTAAGACTATATCTTGCAGTTACTTTGTTGGGTTTTAATCTCAAAGTAAATTCTATTACTTACATTTTAGAATAAATTGTTATAAACTAGGTCTTGACGCCGCAGATTACCATAAAAAATTAGTGATTTAGTCTTACTGTCTAAATTAAAGTGCGACATTAAATGTGTGTTTCTAGAGGCTAAGACTATATCTTGCAGTTACACGGTTAGGTTTTATTCTCAAAGTAAGTTCTATTACTAACATTTTAAAATAAATTGTTATAGATTAGGTCTTGACGCCGCAGACTTCCACAAGATATCAATGATTAGGGCTTACTGTCTAAATTTAAGTGTGACATTAGACGTGTGTGTTTTAGAGGCTAAGACTATATCTCGCAGTTACATTGTTAGGTTTTAATCTCAAAGTAAGTTCTATTACCTTCATTTTAGAATAAATTGTTATAGACTAGGTCTTGACACCGCAGATTACCATAAGATATCAATGATTGGGGCTTACTGTCTAAATTTAAGTGCGACAATATAAGTGTGTTTTGAGAGGCTAAGACTGTATCTTGCAGTTACATGGTTAGGTTTTAATATCAAAGTAAGTTGTATTACCTTCATTTTAGGATAAATTGTTATAGATTAGGTCTTGACGCCGCAGATTACCACAAGATATCAATGATTAGGGCTTACTGCCTAAATTGAAGTACGACATTCAACGTGTGTTTTTAGAGGCTAAGACTATATCTTGCAGTTACTTTGTTGGGTTTTAATCTCAAAGTAAGTTCTATTACTAACATTTTAAAATAAATTGTTATAGATTAGGTCTTGACGCCGCAGATTACCACAAGATATCAATGATTAGGGCTTACTGCCTAAATTTAAGTACGACATTAAACGTGTGTTTTTAGAGGCTAAGACTATATCTTGCAGTTACTTTGTTGGGTTTTAATCTCAAAGTAAATTCTATTACTTACATTTTAGAATAAATTGTTATAAACTAGGTCTTGACGCCGCAGATTACCACAAAAAATTAATGATAAGGGCTTACTGTCTAAATTTAAGTGTGACATTAGACGTGTGTGTTTTTAGAGGCTAAGACTATATTTCGCAGTTACATTGTTAGGTTTTAATCTCAAAGTAAGTTCTATTACCTTCATTTTAGAATAAATTGTTATAAACTAGGTCTTGACGCCGCAGATTACCATAAAAAATTAGTGATTTAGTCTTACTGTCTAAATTAAAGTGCGACATTAAATGTGTGTTTCTAGAGGCTAAGACTATATCTTGCAGTTACACGGTTAGGTTTTATTCTCAAAGTAAGTTCTATTACTAACATTTTAAAATAAATTGTTATAGATTAGGTCTTGACGCCGCAGACTTCGACAAGATATCGATGATTAGGGCTTACTGTCTAAATTTAAGTGTGACATTAGACGTGTGTGTTTTAGAGGCTAAGACTATATTTTGCAGTTACTTGGTTGGGTATTAATCTCAAAGTAAGTTCTATTACCTTCATTTTAGAATAAATTGTTATAGATTAGGTCTTGACGCCGCAGATTACCACAAAAAATTAATGATAAGGGCTTACTGTCTAAATTTAAGTGTGACATTAGACGTGTGTGTTTTTAGAGGCTAAGACTATATTTCGCAGTTACATTGTTCGGTTTTAATCTCAAAGTAAGTTCTATTACCTTCATTTTAGAATAAATTGTTATAAACTAGGTCTTGACGCCGCAGATTACCATAAAAAATTAGTGATTTAGTCTTACTGTCTAAATTAAAGTGCGACATTAAATGTGTGTTTCTAGAGGCTAAGACTATATCTTGCAGTTACACGGTTAGGTTTTATTCTCAAAGTAAGTTCTATTACCTTCATTTTAGAATAAATTGTTATAGACTAGGTCTTGACACCGCAGATTACCATAAGATATCAATGATTGGGGCTTACTGTCTAAATTTAAGTGCGACAATATAAGTGTGTTTTGAGAGGCTAAGACTGTATCTTGCAGTTACATGGTTAGGTTTTAATATCAAAGTAAGTTGTATTACCTTCATTTTAGGATAAATTGTTATAGATTAGGTCTTGACGCCGCAGATTACCACAAGATATCAATGATTAGGGCTTACTGCCTAAATTGAAGTACGACATTAAACGTGTGTTTTTAGAGGCTAAGACAATATCTTGCAGTTACATGGCTAGGTTTAAATCTCAAAGTAAGTTTTTTAACTTACATGTGAGTGTTAATTTTTATAGATTAGGTCTTGACGCCGCAGATTAACACAAGATATCAATGATTAGGGCTTACAGTCTAAATTTAAGTGCGACAATTTACGTGTGTTTTGAGAGGCTAAGACTGTATCTTGCAGTTACATGGTTAAGTTTTAATATCAAAGTAAGTTGTATTACCTTCATTTTAGGATAAATTGTTATAGATTAGGTCTTGACGCCGCAGATTACCACAAGATATCAATGATTAGGGCTTACTGTCTAAATTTAAGTGTGACATTAGACGTGTGTGTTTTTAGAGGCTAAGACTATATTTCGCAGTTACATTGTTCGGTTTTAATCTCAAAGTAAGTTCTATTACCTTCATTTTAGAATAAATTGTTATAAACTAGGTCTTGACGCCGCAGATTACCATAAAAAATTAGTGATTTAGTCTTACTGTCTAAATTAAAGTGCGACATTAAATGTGTGTTTCTAGAGGCTAAGACTATATCTTGCAGTTACACGGTTAGGTTTTATTCTCAAAGTAAGTTCTATTACTAACATTTTAAAATAAATTGTTATAGATTAGGTCTTGACGCCGCAGACTTCCACAAGATATCAATGATTAGGGCTTACTGCCTAAATTTAAGTACGACATTAAAAGTGTGTTTTTAGAAGCTAAGACTACATCTTGCAGTTACTTGGTTGGGTATTAATCTCAAAGTAAGTTCTATTACTTACATTTTAGAATAAATTGTTATAGACTAGGTCTTGGCGCCGCAGATTACCATAAAAAATTAATGATTAGGGCTTACTGTCTAAATTTAAGTGCGACATTATACGTGTGTTTGTAGAGGCTAAGACTATATCTTGCAGTTACTTGGTTGGGTTTTAATCTCAAAGTAAGTTCTATTACCTTGATTTTAGAATAAATTGTTATAGATTAGGTCTTGACGCCGCAGATTACCACAGGATATCAATGATTAGGGCTTACTGTCTAAATTTAAGTGCGACATTATACGTGTGTTTTTAGAGGCTAAGACAATATCTTGCAGTTACATGGCTAGGTTTAATTCTCAAAGTAAGTTTTTTAACTTACATGTGAGTGTTAATTGTTATAGATTAGGTCTTGACGCCGCAGATTAACACAAGATATCAATGATTAGGGCTTACTGTCTAAATTTAAGTGCGACATTAAACGTGTGTTTTTTAGAGGCTAAGACTATATCTTGCAGTTACATGGTTAGGTTTTAATCTCAAAGTAAGTTCTATTACCTTCATTTTAGAATAAATTGTTATAGACTAGGTCTTGACACCGCAGATTACCATAAGATATCAATGATTGGGGCTTACTGTCTAAATTTAAGTGCGACAATATAAGTGTGTTTTGAGAGGCTAAGACTATATTTCGCAGTTACATTGTTAGGTTTTAATCTCAAAGTAAGTTCTATTACCTTCATTTTAGAATAAATTGTTATAAACTAGGTCTTGACGCCGCAGATTACCATAAAAAATTTGTGATTTAGTCTTACTGTCTAAATTAAAGTGCGACATTAAATGTGTGTTTCTAGAGGCTAAGACTATATCTTGCAGTTAGACGGTTAGGTTTTATTCTCAAAGTAAGTTCTATTACTAACATTTTAAAATAAATTGTTATAGATTAGGTCTTGACGCCGCAGACTTCCACAAGATATCAATGATTAGGGCTTACTGCCTAAATTTAAGTACGACATTAAAAGTGTGTTTTTAGAGGCTAAGACTACATCTTGCAGTTACTTGGTTGGGTATTAATCTCAAAGTAAGTTCTATTACTTACATTTTAGAATAAATTGTTATAGACTAGGTCTTGGCGCCGCAGATTACCATAAAAAATTAATGATTAGGGCTTACTGTCTAAATTTAAGTGTGACATTAGACGTGTGTGTTTTAGAGGCTAAGACTATATTTCGCAGTTACATTGTTAGGTTTTAATCTCAAAGTAAGTTTTATTACCTTCATTTTAGAATAAATTGTTATAGACTAGGTCTTGACACCGCAGATTACCATAAGATATCAATGATTGGGGCTTACTGTCTAAATTTAAGTGCGACAATATACGTGTGTTTTGAGAGGCTAAGACTATATCTTGCAGTTACTTGGTTGGGTTTTAATCTCAAAGTAAATTCTATTACTTACATTTTAGAATAAATTGTTATAAACTAGGTCTTGACGCCGCAGATTACCACAAAAAATTAATGATAAGGGCTTACTGTCTAAATTTAAGTGTGACATTAGACGTGTGTGTTTTTAGAGGCTAAGACTATATTTCGCAGTTACATTGTTCGGTTTTAATCTCAAAGTTAGTTCTATTACCTTCATTTTAGAATAAATTGTTATAAACTAGGTCTTGACGCCGCAGATTACCATAAAAAATTAGTGATTTAGTCTTACTGTCTAAATTAAAGTGCGACATTAAATGTGTGTTTCTAGAGGCTAAGACTATATCTTGCAGTTACACGGTTAGGTTTTATTCTCAAAGTAAGTTCTATTACTAACATTTTAAAATAAATTGTTATAGATTAGGTCTTGACGCCGCAGACTTCGACAAGATATCGATGATTAGGGCTTACTGTCTAAATTTAAGTGTGACATTAGACGTGTGTGTTTTAGAGGCTAAGACTATATTTTGCAGTTACTTGGTTGGGTATTAATCTCAAAGTAAGTTCTATTACCTTCATTTTAGAATAAATTGTTATAGATTAGGTCTTGACGCCGCAGATTACCACAAAAAATTAATGATAAGGGCTTACTGTCTAAATTTAAGTGTGACATTAGACGTGTGTGTTTTTAGAGGCTAAGACTATATTTCGCAGTTACATTGTTCGGTTTTAATCTCAAAGTAAGTTCTATTACCTTCATTTTAGAATAAATTGTTATAAACTAGGTCTTGACGCCGCAGATAACCATAAAAAATTAGTGATTTAGTCTTACTGTCTAAATTAAAGTGCGACATTAAATGTGTGTTTCTAGAGGCTAAGACTATATCTTGCAGTTACACGGTTAGGTTTTATTCTCAAAGTAAGTTCTATTACCTTCATTTTAGAATAAATTGTTATAGACTAGGTCTTGACACCGCAGATTACCATAAGATATCAATGATTGGGGCTTACTGTCTAAATTTAAGTGCGACAATATAAGTGTGTTTTGAGAGGCTAAGACTGTATCTTGCAGTTACATGGTTAGGTTTTAATATCAAAGTAAGTTGTATTACCTTCATTTTAGGATAAATTGTTATAGATTAGGTCTTGACGCCGCAGATTACCACAAGATATCAATGATTAGGGCTTACTGCCTAAATTGAAGTACGACATTAAACGTGTGTTTTTAGAGGCTAAGACAATATCTTGCAGTTACATGGCTAGGTTTAAATCTCAAAGTAAGTTTTTTAACTTACATGTGAGTGTTAATTTTTATAGATTAGGTCTTGACGCCGCAGATTAACACAAGATATCAATGATTAGGGCTTACAGTCTAAATTTAAGTGCGACAATTTACGTGTGTTTTGAGAGGCTAAGACTGTATCTTGCAGTTACATGGTTAAGTTTTAATATCAAAGTAAGTTGTATTACCTTCATTTTAGGATAAATTGTTATAGATTAGGTCTTGACGCCGCAGATTACCACAAGATATCAATGATTAGGGCTTACTGTCTAAATTTAAGTGTGACATTAGACGTGTGTGTTTTTAGAGGCTAAGACTATATTTCGCAGTTACATTGTTCGGTTTTAATCTCAAAGTAAGTTCTATTACCTTCATTTTAGAATAAATTGTTATAAACTAGGTCTTGACGCCGCAGATTACCATAAAAAATTAGTGATTTAGTCTTACTGTCTAAATTAAAGTGCGACATTAAATGTGTGTTTCTAGAGGCTAAGACTATATCTTGCAGTTACACGGTTAGGTTTTATTCTCAAAGTAAGTTCTATTACTAACATTTTAAAATAAATTGTTATAGATTAGGTCTTGACGCCGCAGACTTCCACAAGATATCAATGATTAGGGCTTACTGCCTAAATTTAAGTACGACATTAAAAGTGTGTTTTTAGAAGCTAAGACTACATCTTGCAGTTACTTGGTTGGGTATTAATCTCAAAGTAAGTTCTATTACTTACATTTTAGAATAAATTGTTATAGACTAGGTCTTGACGCCGCAGATTACCATAAAAAATTAATGATTAGGGCTTACTGTCTAAATTTAAGTGCGACATTATACGTGTGTTTGTAGAGGCTAAGACTATATCTTGCAGTTACTTGGTTGGGTTTTAATCTCAAAGTAAGTTCTATTACCTTGATTTTAGAATAAATTGTTATAGATTAGGTCTTGACGCCGCAGATTACCACAGGATATCAATGATTAGGGCTTACTGTCTAAATTTAAGTGCGACATTATACGTGTGTTTTTAGAGGCTAAGACAATATCTTGCAGTTACATGGCTAGGTTTAATTCTCAAAGTAAGTTTTTTAACTTACATGTGAGTGTTAATTGTTATAGATTAGGTCTTGACGCCGCAGATTAACACAAGATATCAATGATTAGGGCTTACTGTCTAAATTTAAGTGCGACATTAAACGTGTGTTTTTTAGAGGCTAAGACTATATCTTGCAGTTACATGGTTAGGTTTTAATCTCAAAGTAAGTTCTATTACCTTCATTTTAGAATAAATTGTTATAGACTAGGTCTTGACACCGCAGATTACCATAAGATATCAATGATTGGGGCTTACTGTCTAAATTTAAGTGCGACAATATAAGTGTGTTTTGAGAGGCTAAGACTATATTTCGCAGTTACATTGTTCGGTTTTAATCTCAAAGTAAGTTCTATTACCTTCATTTTAGAATAAATTGTTATAAACTAGGTCTTGACGCCGCAGATTACCATAAAAAATTTGTGATTTAGTCTTACTGTCTAAATTAAAGTGCGACATTAAATGTGTGTTTCTAGAGGCTAAGACTATATCTTGCAGTTAGACGGTTAGGTTTTATTCTCAAAGTAAGTTCTATTACTAACATTTTAAAATAAATTGTTATAGATTAGGTCTTGACGCCGCAGACTTCCACAAGATATCAATGATTAGGGCTTACTGCCTAAATTTAAGTACGACATTAAAAGTGTGTTTTTAGAAGCTAAGACTACATCTTGCAGTTACTTGGTTGGGTATTAATCTCAAAGTAAGTTCTATTACTTACATTTTAGAATAAATTGTTATAGACTAGGTCTTGGCGCCGCAGATTACCATAAAAAATTAATGATTAGGGCTTACTGTCTAAATTTAAGTGTGACATTAGACGTGTGTGTTTTAGAGGCTAAGACTATATTTCGCAGTTACATTGTTAGGTTTTAATCTCAAAGTAAGTTTTATTACCTTCATTTTAGAATAAATTGTTATAGACTAGGTCTTGACACCGCAGATTACCATAAGATATCAATGATTGGGGCTTACTGTCTAAATTTAAGTGCGACAATATACGTGTGTTTTGAGAGGCTAAGACTATATCTTGCAGTTACATGGTTAGGTTTTAATATCAAAGTAAGTTGTATTACCTTCATTTTAGGATAAATTGTTATAGATTAGGTCTTGACGCCGCAGATTACTACAAGATATCAATGATTAGGGCTTACTGCCTAAATTTAAGTACGACATTAAACGTGTGTTTCTAGAGGCTAAGACTATATCTTGCAGTTACTTTGTTGGGTTTTAATCTCAAAGTAAATTCTATTACTTACATTTTAGAATAAATTGTTATAGACTAGGTCTTGACGCCGCAGATAACCATAAGATATCAATGATTGGGGCTTACTGTCTAAATTTAAGTGCGACAATGTAAGTGTGTTTTGAGAGGCTAAGACTGTATCTTGCAGTTACATGGTTAGGTTTTAATATCAAAGTAAGTTGTATTACCTTCATTTTAGGATAAATTGTTATAGATTAGGTCTTGACGCCGCAGATTACCACAGGATATCAATGATTAGGGCTTACTGTCTAAATTTAAGTGCGACATTATACGTGTGTTTTTAGAGGCTAAGACAATATCTTGCAGTTACATGGCTAGGTTTAATTCTCAAAGTAAGTTTTTTAACTTACATGTGAGTATTAATTGTTATAGATTAGGTCTTGACGCCGCAGATTAACACAAGATATCAATGATTAGGGCTTACTGTCTAAATTTAAGTGCGACATTAAACGTGTGTTTTTTAGAGGCTAAGACTATATCTTGCAGTTACATGGTTAGGTTTTAATCTCAAAGTAAGTTCTATTACCTTCATTTTAGAATAAATTGTTATAGACTAAATCTTGACACCGCAGATTACCATAAGATATCAATGATTGGGGCTTACTGTCTAAATTTAAGTGCGACAATATAAGTGTGTTTTGAGAGGCTAAGACTGTATCTTGCAGTTACATGGTTAGGTTTTAATATCAAAGTAAGTTGTATTACCTTCATTTTAGGATAAATTGTTATAGATTAGGTCTTGACGCCGCAGATTACCACAAGATATCAATGATTAGGGCTTACTGCCTAAATTTAAGTACGACATTAAACGTGTGTTTTTAGAGGCTAAGACTATATCTTGCAGTTACTTTGTTGGGTTTTAATCTCAAAGTAAATTCTATTACTTACATTTTAGAATAAATTGTTATAAACTAGGTCTTGACGCCGCAGATTACCATAAAAAATTAGTGATTTAGTCTTACTATCTAAATTAAAGTGCGACATTAAATGTGTGTTTCTAGAGGCTAAGACTATATCTTGCAGTTACACGGTTAGGTTTTATTCTCAAAGTAAATTCTATTACTAACATTTTAAAATAAATTGTTATAGATTAGGTCTTGACGCCGCAGACTTCCACAAGATATCAATGATTAGGGCTTACTGTCTAAATTTAAGTGTGACATTAGACGTATGTGTTTTGAGAGGCTAAGACTGTATCTTGCAGTTACATGGTTAGGTTTTAATATCAAAGTAAGTTGTATTACCTTCAGTTTAGGATAAATTGTTATAGATTAGGTCTTGACGCCGCAGATTACCACAAGATATCAATGATTAGGGCTTACTGCCTAAATTTAAGTACGACATTAAACGTGTGTTTTTAGAGGCTAAGACTATATCTTGCAGTTACTTTGTTGGGTTTTAATCTCAAAGTAATTTCTATTACTAACATTTTAAAATAAATTGTTATAGATTAGGTCTTGACGCCGCAGACTTCCACAAGATATCAATGATTAGGGCTTACTGTCTAAATTTAAGTGTGACATTAGACGTGTGTGTTTTAGAGGCTAAGACTATATCTCGCAGTTACATTTTTAGGTTTTAATCTCAAAGTAAGTTCTATTACCTTCATTTTAGAATAAATTGTTATAAACTAGGTCTTGACGCCGCAGATTACCATAAAAAATTAGTGATTTAGTCTTACTGTCTAAATTAAAGTGCGACATTAAATGTGTGTTTCTAGAGGCTAAGACTATATCTTGCAGTTACACGGTTAGGTTTTAATCTCAAAGTAAGTTCTATTACCTTGATTTTAGAATAAATTGTTATAGATTAGGTCTTGACGCCGCAGATTACCACAAGATATCAATGATTAGGGCTTACTGTCTAAATTTAAGTGCGACATTATACGTGTGTTTTTAGAGGCTAAGACAATATCTTGCAGTTACATGGCTAGGTTTAAATCTCAAAGTAAGTTTTTTAACTTACATGTGAGTGTTAATTGTTATAGATTAGGTCTTGACGCCGCAGATTAACACAAGATATCAATGATTAGGGCTTACTGTCTAAATTTAAGTGCGACATTAAACGTGTGTTTTTAGAGGCTAAGACTATATCTTGCAGTTACATGGTTAGGTTTTAATCTCAAAGTAAGTTCTATTACTTACATGTGAGTGTTAATTGTAATAGATTAGATCTTGAAGCCACAGATTAATACAAAAATTCAATGATTAGGGCTTACTACCAAAATTTAAGTGCGACATTAATCGTGTGTTTCTAGAGGCTTAGACTATCTATATCTTGCAGTTACATGGTTAGGTTTTAATCTCAAAGTAAGTTCTATTACTTACATGTGAGTGTTAATTGTAATAAATTAGATCTTGACGCCGCAGATTAATACAAAAAATAATGATTAGGGCTTACTACCAAAATTTAAGTGCGACATTAAACGTGTGTTTCTAGAGGCTAAGACTATATCTTGCAGTTACATGGTTAGGTTTTTAATAATAATACCACGTTTTACATCAAATACTGACACACTTAAAAGTAGGAAATTCAATAAAATAATTCATAAAATATAAGATTTCTAAGGTTTTATTCTAACAAAAATTATAAAATATTATGTTAAAAAATGAATTTTAATACCACATTTTACATCAAATATTGACACACCTAAAGTAAGAAATAAAAAAAAATCATTTCTAAAATGCATGATTTCTAGGGTTTTATTTTAACAAAAATTTGTAAATTTTATATAAAAAATTTATTTTAATACCACATTTTACAACAAATATTGACACAGCTAAAAGTAGGAAATTCAATAAAATAATTCATAAAATATAAGATTTCTAAGGTTTTATTCTAACAAAAATTATAAAATATTATGTTAAAAAATGTATTTTAATACCACATTTTACATCAAGTATTGTCACATCTAAAGTTAGAAATTCAAAAAAATCAATCATAAAATGCAACATTTCTGAGGTATTATATTAACAAAAATTTGTAAATTTTATATCAAAAAATGTATTTTAATACCACATTTTTCATCAAATATTGACACACCTAAAGTTAGAAATTAAAAAAAATCAATCCTAAAATGCATGATTTCTAGGGTATTATTTTAACAAAAATTTGTAAATTTTATATAAAAAAATGTATTTTAATACCACATTTTACATCAAATTCTGACACACTTAAAAGTAGGAAATTCAATAAAATAATTCATAAAATATAAGATTTCTAAGGTTTTATTCTAACAAAAATTATAAAATATTATGTTAAAAAATGAATTTTAATACCACATTTTACATCAAATATTGACACACCTAAAGTAAGAAATAAAAAAAAATCATTTCTAAAATGCATGATTTCTAGGGTTTTATTTTAACAAAAATTTGTAAATTTTATATAAAAAATTTATTTTAATACCACATTTTACAACAAATATTGACACAGCTAAAAGTAGGAAATTCAATAAAATAATTCATAAAATATAAGATTTCTAAGGTTTTATTCTAACAAAAATTATAAAATATTATGTTAAAAAATGTATTTTAATACCACATTTTACATCAAGTATTGTCACATCTAAAGTTAGAAATTCAAAAAAATCAATCATAAAATGCAACATTTCTGAGGTATTATATTAACAAAAATTTGTAAATTTTATATCAAAAAATGTATTTTAATACCACATTTTTCATCAAATATTGACACACCTAAAGTTAGAAATTAAAAAAAATCAATCCTAAAATGCATGATTTCTAGGGTATTATTTTAACAAAAATTTGTAAATTTTATATAAAAAAATGTATTTTAATACCACATTTTACATCAAATTCTGACACACTTAAAAGTAGGAAATTCAATAAAATAATTCATTAAATATAAGATTTCTAAGGTTTTATTCTAACAAAAATTATAAAATATTATGTTAAAAAATGAATTTTAATACCACATTTTACATCAAATATTGACACACCTAAAGTAAGAAATAAAAAAAAATCATTCCTAAAATGCATGATTTCTAGGGTTTTATTTTAACAAAAATTTGTAAATTTTAGTTCCAAAAATTTATTTTAATACCACATTTTACAACAAATATTGACACAGCTAAAAGTAGGAAATTCAATAAAATAATTCATAAAATATAAGATTTCTAAGGTTTTATTCTAACAAAAATTATAAAATATTATGTTAAAAAATGTATTTTAATACCACATTTTACATCAAGTATTGTCACATCTAAAGTTAGAAATTCAAAAAAATCAATCATAAAATGCAAGATTTCTGAGGTATTATATTAACAAAAATTATTAAATTTCATATCAAAAAATGTATTTTAATACCACATTTTTCATCAAATATTGACACACCTAAAGTTAGAAATTAAAAAAAATAAATCCTAAAATGCATGATTTCTAGGGTTTTATTTTAACAAAAATTTGTAAATTTTATATCAAAAAATGTTTTTTAATACCACATTTTACATCAAATTATGACACACCTAAAACTAGGAAATTCAATAAAATAATTCATAAAATATAAGATTTCGAAGGTTTTAATAGATCTTGTCGCCGCAGATTATCAAAAGAAATCAATGATTAGGGCTTACTGTCTAAATTTAAGTGCGACATTTAACGTGTGTTTTTAGAGGCTAAGACTATATTTTGCAGTTACTTGGTTGGGTATTAATCTCAAAGTAAGTTCTATTACCTTCATTTTAGAATAAATTGTTATAGACTAGGTCTTGACACCGCAGATTACCATAAGATATCAATGATTGGGGCTTACTGTCTAAATTTAAGTGCGACAATATAAGTGTGTTTTGAGAGGCTAAGACTGTATCTTGCAGTTACATGGTTAGGTTTTAATCTCAAAGTAAGTTCTATTACTTACATGTGAGTGTTAATTGTAATAGATTAGATCTTGAAGCCACAGATTAATACAAAAATTCAATGATTAGGGCTTACTACCAAAATTTAAGTGCGACATTAATCGTGTGTTTCTAGAGGCTTAGACTATCTATATCTTGCAGTTACATGGTTAGGTTTTAATCTCAAAGTAAGTTCTATTACTTACATGTGAGTGTTAATTGTAATAAATTAGATCTTGACGCCGCAGATTAATACAAAAAATAATGATTAGGGCTTACTACCAAAATTTAAGTGCGACATTAAACGTGTGTTTCTAGAGGCTAAGACTATATCTTGCAGTTACATGGTTAGGTTTTTAATAATAATACCACGTTTTACATCAAATACTGACACACTTAAAAGTAGGAAATTCAATAAAATAATTCATAAAATATAAGATTTCTAAGGTTTTATTCTAACAAAAATTATAAAATATTATGTTAAAAAATGAATTTTAATACCACATTTTACATCAAATATTGACACACCTAAAGTAAGAAATAAAAAAAAATCATTTCTAAAATGCATGATTTCTAGGGTTTTATTTTAACAAAAATTTGTAAATTTTATATAAAAAATTTATTTTAATACCACATTTTACAACAAATATTGACACAGCTAAAAGTAGGAAATTCAATAAAATAATTCATAAAATATAAGATTTCTAAGGTTTTATTCTAACAAAAATTATAAAATATTATGTTAAAAAATGTATTTTAATACCACATTTTACATCAAGTATTGTCACATCTAAAGTTAGAAATTCAAAAAAATCAATCATAAAATGCAACATTTCTGAGGTATTATATTAACAAAAATTTGTAAATTTTATATCAAAAAATGTATTTTAATACCACATTTTTCATCAAATATTGACACACCTAAAGTTAGAAATTAAAAAAAATCAATCCTAAAATGCATGATTTCTAGGGTATTATTTTAACAAAAATTTGTAAATTTTATATAAAAAAATGTATTTTAATACCACATTTTACATCAAATTCTGACACACTTAAAAGTAGGAAATTCAATAAAATAATTCATTAAATATAAGATTTCTAAGGTTTTATTCCAACAAAAATTATAAAATATTATGTTAAAAAATGAATTTTAATACCACATTTTACATCAAATATTGACACACCTAAAGTAAGAAATAAAAAAAAATCATTCCTAAAATGCATGATTTCTAGGATTTTATTTTAACAAAAATTTGTAAATTTAATATAAAAAATTTATTTTAATACCACATTTTACAACAAATATTGACACAGCTAAAAGTAGGAAATTCAATAAAATAATTCATAAAATATAAGATTTCTAAGGTTTTATTCTAACAAAAATTATAAAATATTATGTTAAAAAATGTATTTTAAGACCACATTTTACATCAAGTATTGTCACATCTAAAGTTAGAAATTCAAAAAAATCAATCATAAAATGCAAGATTTCTGAGGTGTTATATTAACAAAAATTATTAAATTTCATATCAAAAAATGTATTTTAATACCACATTTTTCATCAAATATTGACACACCTAAAGTTAGAAATTAAAAAAAATAAATCCTAAAATGCATGATTTCTAGGGTTTTATTTTAACAAAAATTTGTAAATTTTATATCAAAAAATGTTTTTTAATACCACATTTTACATCAAATTATGACACACCTAAAACTAGGAAATTCAATAAAATAATTCATAAAATATAAGATTTCGAAGGTTTTAATAGGTCTTGTCGCCGCAGATTATCAAAAGAAATCAATGATTAGGGCTTACTGTCTAAATTTAAGTGCGACATTTAACGTGTGTTTTTAGAGGCTAAGACTATATTTTGCAGTTACTTGGTTGGGTATTAATCTCAAAGTAAGTTCTATTACCTTCATTTTAGAATAAATTGTTATAGACTAGGTCTTGACACCGCAGATTACCATAAGATATCAATGATTGGGGCTTACTGTCTAAATTTAAGTGCGACAATATAAGTGTGTTTTGAGAGGCTAAGACTGTATCTTGCAGTTACATGGTTAGGTTTTAATATCAAAGTAAGTTGTATTACCTTCATTTTAGGATAAATTGTTATAGATTAGGTCTTGACGCCGCAGATTACCACAAGATATCAATGATTAGGGCTTACTGCCTAAATTGAAGTACGACATTAAACGTGTGTTTTTAGAGGCTAAGACTATATCTTGCAGTTACTTTGTTGGGTTTTAATCTCAAAGTAAGTTCTATTACTAACATTTTAAAATAAATTGTTATAGATTAGGTCTTGACGCCGCAGATTACCACAAGATATCAATGATTAGGGCTTACTGCCTAAATTTAAGTACGACATTAAACGTGTGTTTTTAGAGGCTAAGACTATATCTTGCAGTTACTTTGTTGGGTTTTAATCTCAAAGTAAATTCTATTACTTACATTTTAGAATAAATTGTTATAAACTAGGTCTTGACGCCGCAGATTACCATAAAAAATTAGTGATTTAGTCTTACTGTCTAAATTAAAGTGCGACATTAAATGTGTGTTTCTAGAGGCTAAGACTATATCTTGCAGTTACACGGTTAGGTTTTAATCTCAAAGTAAGTTCTATTACTAACATTTTAAAATAAATTGTTATAGATTAGGTCTTGACGCCGCAGACTTCCACAAGATATCAATGATTAGGGATTACTGCCTAAATTTAAGTACGACATTAAAAGTGTGTTTTTAGAAGCTAAGACTACATCTTGCAGTTACTTGGTTGGGTATTAATCTCAAAGTAAGCTCTATTACTTACATTTTAGAATAAATTGTTATAGACTAGGTCTTGGCGCCGCAGATTACCATAAAAAATCAATGATTAGGGCTTACTGTCTAAATTTAAGTGTGACATTAGACGTGTGTGTTTTAGAGGCTAAGACTATATTTCGCAGTTACATTGTTAGGTTTTAATCTCAAAGTAAGTTTTATTACCTTCATTTTAGAATAAATTGTTATAGACTAGGTCTTGACACCGCAGATTACCATAAGATATCAATGATTGGGGCTTACTGTCTAAATTTAAGTGCGACAATATACGTGTGTTTTGAGAGGCTAAGACTATATCTTGCAGTTACATGGTTAGGTTTTAATATCAAAGTAAGTTGTATTACCTTCATTTTAGGATAAATTGTTATAGATTAGGTCTTGACGCCGCAGATTACTACAAGATATCAATGATTAGGGCTTACTGCCTAAATTTAAGTACGACATTAAACGTGTGTTTCTAGAGGCTAAGACTATATCTTGCAGTTACTTTGTTGGGTTTTAATCTCAAAGTAAATTCTATTACTTACATTTTAGAATAAATTGTTATAAACTAGGTCTTGACGCCGCGTATTACAATAAGAAATCAATAATTAGGGCTTACTATCTAAATTTAAGTGCGACATTAAACGTGTGTTTTTAGAGGCTAAGACAATATCTTGCAGTTACATGGCTAGGTTTAAATCTGAAAGTAAGTTTTTTAACTTACATGTGAGTGTTAATTTTTATAGATTAGGTCTTGACGCCGCAGATTAACACAAGATATCAATGATTAGGGCTTACAGTCTAAATTTAAGTGCGACAATTTACGTGTGTTTTGAGAGGCTAAGACTGTATCTTGCAGTTACATGGTTAAGTTTTAATATCAAAGTAAGTTGTATTACCTTCATTTTAGGATAAATTGTTATAGATTAGGTCTTGACGCCGCAGATTACCACAAGATATCAATGATTAGGGCTTACTGCCTAAATTTAAGTACGACATTAAACGTGTGTTTTTAGAGGCTAAGACTATATCTTGCAGTTACTTTGTTGGGTTTTAATCTCAAAGTAAATTCTATTACTTACATTTTAGAATAAATTGTTATAAACTAGGTCTTGACGCCGCAGATTACCATAAAAAATTAGTGATTTAGTCTTACTGTCTAAATTAAAGTGCGACATTAAATGTGTGTTTCTAGAGGCTAAGACTATATCTTGCAGTTACACGGTTAGGTTTTATTCTCAAAGTAAGTTCTATTACTAACATTTTAAAATAAATTGTTATAGACTAGGTCTTGACACCGCAGATTACCATAAGATATCAATGATTGGGGCTTACTGTCTAAATTTAAGTGCGACAATATACGTGTGTTTTGAGAGGCTAAGACTATATCTTGCAGTTACTTGGTTGGGTTTTAATCTCAAAGTAAGTTCTATTACCTTGATTTTAGAATAAATTGTTATAGATTAGGTCTTGACGCCGCAGATTACCACAGGATATCAATGATTAGGGCTTACTGTCTAAATTTAAGTGCGACATTATACGTGTGTTTTTAGAGGCTAAGACTATATCTTGCAGTTACTTGGTTGGGTTTTAATCTCAAAGTAAGTTCTATTACCTTGATTTTAGAATAAATTGTTATAGATTAGGTCTTGACGCCGCAGATTACCACAGGATATCAATGATTAGGGCTTACTGCCTAAATTTAAGTACGACATTAAACGTGTGTTTTTAGAGGCTAAGACTATATCTTGCAGTTACTTTGTTGGGTTTTAATCTCAAAGTAAATTCTATTACCTTCATTTTAGGATAAATAGTTATAGATTAGGTCTTGACGCCGCAGATTACCACAAGATATCAATGATTAGGGCTTACTGCCTAAATTTAAGTACGACATTAAACGTGTGTTTCTAGAGGCTAAGACTATATCTTGCAGTTACTTTGTTGGGTTTTAATCTCAAAGTAAATTCTATTACTTACATTTTAGAATAAATTGTTATAAACTAGGTCTTGACGCCGCGTATTACAATAAGAAATCAATAATTAGGGCTTACTATCTAAATTTAAGTGCGACATTAAACGTGTGTTTCTAGAGGCTAAGACTATATCTTGCAGTTACTTTGTTGGGTTTTAATCTCAAAGTAAATTCTATTACTTACATTTTAGAATAAATTGTTATAAACTAGGTCTTGACGCCGCGTATTACAATAAGAAATCAATAATTAGGGCTTACTATCTAAATTTAAGTGCGACATTAAACGTGTGTTTTAAGAGGCTAAGACAATATCTTGCAGTTACATGGCTAGGTTTAAATCTCAAAGTAAGTTTTTTAACTTACATGTGAGTGTTAATTTTTATAGATTAGGTCTTGACGCCGCAGATTAACACAAGATATCAATGATTAGGGCTTACAGTCTAAATTTAAGTGCGACAATTTACGTGTGTTTTGAGAGGCTAAGACTGTATCTTGCAGTTACATGGTTAAGTTTTAATATCAAAGTAAGTTGTATTACCTTCATTTTAGGATAAATTGTTATAGATTAGGTCTTGACGCCGCAGATTACCACAAGATATCAATGATTAGGGCTTACTGCCTAAATTTAAGTACGACATTAAACGTGTGTTTTTAGAGGCTAAGACTATATCTTGCAGTTACTTTGTTGGGTTTTAATCTCAAAGTAAATTCTATTACTTACATTTTAGAATAAATTGTTATAAACTAGGTCTTGACGCCGCAGATTACCATAAAAAATTAGTGATTTAGTCTTACTGTCTAAATTAAAGTGCGACATTAAAAGTGTGTTTCTAGAGGCTAAGACTATATCTTGCAGTTACACGGTTAGGTTTTATTCTCAAAGTAAGTTCTATTACTAACATTTTAAAATAAATTGTTATAGACTAGGTCTTGACACCGCAGATTACCATAAGATATCAATGATTGGGGCTTACTGTCTAAATTTAAGTGCGACAATATACGTGTGTTTTGAGAGGCTAAGACTATATCTTGCAGTTACTTGGTTGGGTTTTACTCTCAAAGTAAGTTCTATTACCTTGATTTTAGAATAAATTGTTATAGATTAGGTCTTGACGCCGCAGATTACCACAGGATATCAATGATTAGGGCTTACTGTCTAAATTTAAGTGCGACATTATACGTGTGTTTTTAGAGGCTAAGACTATATCTTGCAGTTACTTGGTTGGGTTTTAATCTCAAAGTAAGTTCTATTACCTTGATTTTAGAATAAATTGTTATAGATTAGGTCTTGACGCCGCAGATTACCACAGGATATCAATGATTAGGGCTTACTGCCTAAATTTAAGTACGACATTAAACGTGTGTTTTTAGAGGCTAAGACTATATCTTGCAGTTACTTTGTTGGGTTTTAATCTCAAAGTAAATTCTATTACCTTCATTTTAGGATAAATAGTTATAGATTAGGTCTTGACGCCGCAGATTACCACAAGATATCAATGATTAGGGCTTACTGCCTAAATTTAAGTACGACATTAAACGTGTGTTTTTAGAGGCTAAGACTATATCTTGCAGTTACTTTGTTGGGTTTTAATCTCAAAGTAAATTCTATTACCTTCATTTTAGGATAAATTGTTATATATTAGGTCTTGACGCCGCAGATTACCATAAAAAATCAATGATTAGGGCTTACTATCTAAATTTAAGTGCGACATTATAGGTGTGTTTTTAGAGGCTAAGACAATATCTTGCAGTTACATGGTTAGGTTTTAATATCAAAGTAAGTTGTATTACCTTCATTTTAGGATAAATTGTTTTAGATTAGGTCTTGACGCCGCAGATTACCACAAGATATCAATGATTAGGGCTTACTGCCTAAATTTAAGTACGACATTAAAAGTGTGTTTTTAGAGGCTAAGACTACATCTTGCAGTTACTTGGTTGGGTATTAATCTCAAAGTAAGTTTTATTACTTACATTTTAGAATAAATTGTTATAGACTAGGTCTTGACGCCGCAGATTACCATAAGATATCAATGATTGGGGCTTACTGTCTAAATTTAAGTGCGACAATATACGTGTGTTTTGAAAGGCTAAGACTATATCTTGCAGTTACTTGGTTGGGTTTTAATCTCAAAGTAAGTTCTATTACCTTGATTATAGAATAAATTGTTATAGATTAGGTCTTGACGCCGCAGATTACCACAGGATATCAATGATTAGGGCTTACTGCCTAAATTTAAGTACGACATTATACGTGTGTTTTTAGAGGCTAAGACTATATCTTGCAGTTACTTGGTTGGGTTTTAATCTCAAAGTAATTTCTATTACTTACATTTAAGAATAAATTGTTATAAACTAGGTCTTGACACCGCAGATTACCATAAGATATCAATGATTGGGGCTTACTGTCTAAATTTAAGTGCGACAATATAAGTGTGTTTTGAGAGGCTAAGACTGTATCTTGCAGTTACATGGTTAGGTTTTAATATCAAAGTAAATTCTATTACCTTCATTTTAGGATAAATTGTTATATATTAGGTCTTGACGCCGCAGATTACCATAAAAAATCAATGATTAGGGCTTAC
The DNA here is from genome assembly GCA_918358865.1 of Melinaea marsaeus rileyi. Classification (NCBI taxonomy): domain Eukaryota; kingdom Metazoa; phylum Arthropoda; class Insecta; order Lepidoptera; family Nymphalidae; genus Melinaea; species Melinaea marsaeus. Next base: position 8,779,233 of record OU911094.1, read on the forward strand.
TATCTAAATTTGAGTGCGACATTATAGGTGTGTTTTTAGAGGCTAAGACTATATCTTGCAGTTACATGGTTAGGTTTTAATATCAAAGTAAGTTGTATTACCTTCATTTTAGGATAAATTGTTTTAGATTAGGTCTTGACGCCGCAGATTACCACAAGATATCAATGATTAGGGCTTACTGCCTAAATTTAAGTACGACATTAAAAGTGTGTTTTTAGAGGCTAAGACTACATCTTGCAGTTACTTGGTTGGGTATTAATCTCAAAGTAAGTTTTATTACTTACATTTTAGAATAAATTGTTATAGACTAGGTCTTGACGCCGCAGATTACCATAAGATATCAATGATTGGGGCTTACTGTCTAAATTTAAGTGCGACAATATACGTGTGTTTTGAAAGGCTAAGACTATATCTTGCAGTTCCTTGGTTGGGTTTTAATCTCAAAGTAAGTTCTATTACCTTGATTATAGAATAAATTGTTATAGATTAGGTCTTGACGCCGCAGATTACCACAGGATATCAATGATTAGGGCTTACTGCCTAAATTTAAGTACGACATTAAACGTGTGTTTTTAGAGGCTAAGACTATATCTTGCAGTTACTTTGTTGGGTTTTAATCTCAAAGTAATTTCTATTACTTACATTTAAGAATAAATTGTTATAAACTAGGTCTTGACGCCGCAGATTACCATAAAAAATTAGTGATTTAGTCTTACTGTCTAAATTAAAGTGCGACATTAAATGTGTGTTTCTAGAGGCTAAGACTATATCTTGCAGTTACACGGTTAGGTTTTATTCTCAAAGTAAGTTCTATTACTAACATTTTAAAATAAATTGTTATAGATTAGGTCTTGACGCCGCAGACTTCCACAAGATATCAATGATTAGGGCTTACTGTCTAAATTTAAGTGTGACATTAGACGTGTGTGTTTTAGAGGCTAAGACTATATTTTGCAGTTACTTGGTTGGGTATTAATCTCAAAGTAAGTTCTATTACCTTCATTTTAGAATAAATTGTTATAGATTAGGTCTTGACGCCGCAGATTACCACAAAAAATTAATGATAAGGGCTTACTGTCTAAATTTAAGTGTGACATTAGACGTGTGTGTTTTTAGAGGCTAAGACTATATTTCGCAGTTACATTGTTCGGTTTTAATCTCAAAGTAAGTTCTATTACCTTCATTTTAGAATAAATTGTTATAAACTAGGTCTTGACGCCGCAGATTACCATAAAAAATTAGTGATTTAGTCTTACTGTCTAAATTAAAGTGCGACATTAAATGTGTGTTTCTAGAGGCTAAGACTATATCTTGCAGTTACACGGTTAGGTTTTATTCTCAAAGTAAGTTCTATTACCTTCATTTTAGAATAAATTGTTATAGACTAGGTTTTGACAACGCAGATTACCATAAGATATCAATGATTGGGGCTTACAGTCTAAATTTAAGTGCGACAATTTACGTGTGTTTTGAGAGGCTAAGACTGTATCTTGCAGTTACATGGTTAGGTTTTAATATCAAAGTAAGTTGTATTACCTTCATTTTAGGATAAATTGTTATAGATTAGGTCTTGACGCCGCAGATTACCACAAGATATCAATGATTAGGGCTTACTGCCTAAATTTAAGTACGACATTAAAAGTGTGTTTTTAGAGGCTAAGACTACATCTTGCAGTTACTTGGTTGGGTATTAATCTCAAAGTAAGTTCTATTACTTACATTTTAGAATAAATTGTTATAGACTAGGTCTTGACGCCGCAGATTACCATAAGATATCAATGATTGGGGCTTACTGTCTAAATTTAAGTGCGACAATATACGTGTGTTTTGAAAGGCTAAGACTATATCTTGCAGTTACTTGGTTGGGTTTTAATCTCAAAGTAAGTTCTATTACCTTGATTTTAGAATAAATTGTTATAGATTAGGTCTTGACGCCGCAGATTACCACAGGATATCAATGATTAGGGCTTACTGCCTAAATTTAAGTACGACATTAAACGTGTGTTTTTAGAGGCTAAGACTATATCTTGCAGTTACTTTGTTGGGTTTTAATCTCAAAGTAAGTTCTATTACCTTCATTTTAGAATAAATTGTTATAGACTAGGTTTTGACAACGCAGATTACCATAAGATATCAATGATTGGGGCTTACAGTCTAAATTTAAGTGCGACAATTTACGTGTGTTTTGAGAGGCTAAGACTGTATCTTGCAGTTACATGGTTAGGTTTTAATATCAAAGTAAGTTGTATTACCTTCATTTTAGGATAAATTGTTATAGATTAGGTCTTGACGCCGCAGATTACCACAAGATATCAATGATTAGGGCTTACTGCCTAAATTTAAGTACGACATTAAACGTGTGTTTTTAGAGGCTAAGACTATATCTTGCAGTTACTTTGTTGGGTTTTAATCTCAAAGTAAATTCTATTACTTACATTTTAGAATAAATTGTTATAAACTAGGTCTTGACGCCGCAGATTACCATAAAAAATTAGTGATTTAGTCTTACTGTCTAAATTAAAGTGCGACATTAAATGTGTGTTTCTAGAGGCTAAGACTATATCTTGCAGTTACACGGTTAGGTTTTATTCTCAAAGTAAGTTCTATTACTAACATTTTAAAATAAATTGTTATAGATTAGGTCTTGACGCCGCAGACTTCCACAAGATATCAATGATTAGGGCTTACTGTCTAAATTTAAGTGTGACATTAGACGTGTGTGTTTTAGAGGCTAAGACTATATTTTGCAGTTACTTGGTTGGGTATTAATCTCAAAGTAAGTTCTATTACCTTCATTTTAGAATAAATTGTTATAGATTAGGTCTTGACGCCGCAGATTACCACAAAAAATTAATGATAAGGGCTTACTGTCTAAATTTAAGTGTGACATTAGACGTGTGTGTTTTTAGAGGCTAAGACTATATTTCGCAGTTACATTGTTAGGTTTTAATCTCAAAGTAAGTTCTATTACCTTCATTTTAGAATAAATTGTTATAAACTAGGTCTTGACGCCGCAGATTACCATAAAAAATTAGTGATTTAGTCTTACTGTCTAAATTAAAGTGCGACATTAAATGTGTGTTTCTAGAGGCTAAGACTATATCTTGCAGTTACACGGTTAGGTTTTATTCTCAAAGTAAGTTCTATTACTAACATTTTAAAATAAATTGTTATAGATTAGGTCTTGACGCCGCAGACTTCCACAAGATATCAATGATTAGGGCTTACTGCCTAAATTTAAGTACGACATTAAAAGTGTGTTTTTAGAAGCTAAGACTACATCTTGCAGTTACTTGGTTGGGTATTAATCTCAAAGTAAGTTCTATTACTTACATTTTAGAATAAATTGTTATAGACTAGGTCTTGACGCCGCAGATTACCATAAAAAATCAATGATTAGGGCTTACTGTCTAAATTTAAGTGTGACATTAGACGTGTGTGTTTTAGAGGCTAAGACTATATTTCGCAGTTACATTGTTAGGTTTTAATCTCAAAGTAAGTTTTATTACCTTCATTTTAGAATAAATTGTTATAGACTAGGTCTTGACACCGCAGATTACCATAAGATATCAATGATTGGGGCTTACTGTCTAAATTTAAGTGCGACAATATACGTGTGTTTTGAGAGGCTAAGACTATATCTTGCAGTTACTTGGTTGGGTTTTACTCTCAAAGTAAGTTCTATTACCTTGATTTTAGAATAAATTGTTATAGATTAGGTCTTGACGCCGCAGATTACCACAGGATATCAATGATTAAGGCTTACTGTCTAAATTTAAGTGCGACATTATACGTGTGTTTTTAGAGGCTAAGACTATATCTTGCAGTTACTTGGTTGGGTTTTAATCTCAAAGTAAGTTCTATTACCTTGATTTTAGAATAAATTGTTATAGATTAGGTCTTGACGCCGCAGATTACCACAGGATATCAATGATTAGGGCTTACTGCCTAAATTTAAGTACGACATTAAACGTGTGTTTTTAGAGGCTAAGACTATATCTTGCAGTTACTTTGTTGGGTTTTAATCTCAAAGTAAATTCTATTACCTTCATTTTAGGATAAATTGTTATATATTAGGTCTTGACGCCGCAGATTACCATAAAAAATTAGTGATTTAGTCTTACTATCTAAATTTAAGTGCGACATTATAGGTGTGTTTTTAGAGGCTAAGACTATATCTTGCAGTTACATGGTTAGGTTTTTAATAATAATACCACATTTTACATCAAATACTGACACACTTAAAAGTAGGAAATTCAATAAAATAATTCATAAAATATAAGATTTCTAAGGTTTTATTCTAACAAAAATTATAAAATATTATGTTAAAAAATGAATTTTAATACCACATTTTACATCAAATATTGACACACCTAAAGTAAGAAATAAAAAAAAATCATTTCTAAAATGCATGATTTCTAGGGTTTTATTTTAACAAAAATTTGTAAATTTTATATAAAAAATTTATTTTAATACCACATTTTACAACAAATATTGACACAGCTAAAAGTAGGAAATTCAATAAAATAATTCATAAAATATAAGATTTCTAAGGTTTTATTCTAACAAAAATTATAAAATATTATGTTAAAAAATGTATTTTAATACCACATTTTACATCAAGTATTGTCACATCTAAAGTTAGAAATTCAAAAAAATCAATCATAAAATGCAACATTTCTGAGGTATTATATTAACAAAAATTTGTAAATTTTATATCAAAAAATGTATTTTAATACCACATTTTTCATCAAATATTGACACACCTAAAGTTAGAAATTAAAAAAAATCAATCCTAAAATGCATGATTTCTAGGGTATTATTTTAACAAAAATTTGTAAATTTTATATAAAAAAATGTATTTTAATACCACATTTTACATCAAATTCTGACACACTTAAAAGTAGGAAATTCAATAAAATAATTCATTAAATATAAGATTTCTAAGGTTTTATTCCAACAAAAATTATAAAATATTATGTTAAAAAATGAATTTTAATACCACATTTTACATCAAATATTGACACACCTAAAGTAAGAAATAAAAAAAAATCATTCCTAAAATGCATGATTTCTAGGGTTTTATTTTAACAAAAATTTGTAAATTTAATATAAAAAATTTATTTTAATACCACATTTTACAACAAATATTGACACAGCTAAAAGTAGGAAATTCAATAAAATAATTCATAAAATATAAGATTTCTAAGGTTTTATTCTAACAAAAATTATAAAATATTATGTTAAAAAATGTATTTTAATACCACATTTTACATCAAGTATTGTCACATCTAAAGTTAGAAATTCAAAAAAATCAATCATAAAATGCAAGATTTTTGAGGTATTATATTAACAAAAATTATTAAATTTCATATCAAAAAATGTATTTTAATACCACATTTTTCATCAAATATTGACACACCTAAAGTTAGAAATTAAAAAAAATAAATCCTAAAATGCATGATTTCTAGGGTTTTATTTTAACAAAAATTTGTAAATTTTATATCAAAAAATGTTTTTTAATACCACATTTTACATCAAATTATGACACACCTAAAACTAGGAAATTCAATAAAATAATTCATAAAATATAAGATTTCGAAGGTTTTAATAGGTCTTGTCGCCGCAGATTATCAAAAGAAATCAATGATTAGGGCTTACTGTCTAAATTTAAGTGCGACATTTAACGTGTGTTTTTAGAGGCTAAGACTATATTTTGCAGTTACTTGGTTGGGTATTATTCTCAAAGTAAGTTCTTTTACCTTCATTTTAGAATAAATTGTTATAGATTAGGTCTTGACGCCGCAGATTACCACAAAAAATTAATGATAAGGGCTTACTGTCTAAATTTAAGTGTGACATTAGACGTGTGTGTTTTTAGAGGCTAAGACTATATTTCGCAGTTACATTGTTAGGTTTTAATCTCAAAGTAAGTTCTATTACCTTCATTTTAGAATAAATTGTTATAGACTAGGTTTTGACAACGCAGATTACCATAAGATATCAATGATTGGGGCTTACAGTCTAAATTTAAGTGCGACAATTTACGTGTGTTTTGAGAGGCTAAGACTGTATCTTGCAGTTACATGGTTAGGTTTTAATATCAAAGTAAGTTGTATTACCTTCATTTTAGGATAAATTGTTATAGATTAGGTCTTGACGCCGCAGATTACCACAAGATATCAATGATTAGGGCTTACTGCCTAAATTTAAGTGTGACATTAGACGTGTGTGTTTTTAGAGGCTAAGACTATATCTTGCAGTTACTTTGTTGGGTTTTAATCTCAAAGTAAATTCTATTACTTACATTTTAGAATAAATTGTTATAAACTAGGTCTTGACGCCGCAGATTACCATAAAAAATTAGTGATTTAGTCTTACTGTCTAAATTAAAGTGCGACATTAAATGTGTGTTTCTAGAGGCTAAGACTATATCTTGCAGTTACACGGTTAGGTTTTATTCTCAAAGTAAGTTCTATTACTAACATTTTAAAATAAATTGTTATAGATTAGGTCTTGACGCCGCAGACTTCCACAAGATATCAATGATTAGGGCTTACTGTCTAAATTTAAGTGTGACATTAGACGTGTGTGTTTTAGAGGCTAAGACTATATTTTGCAGTTACTTGGTTGGGTATTAATCTCAAAGTAAGTTCTATTACCTTCATTTTAGAATAAATTGTTATAGATTAGGTCTTGACGCCGCAGATTACCACAAAAAATTAATGATAAGGGCTTACTGTCTAAATTTAAGTGTGACATTAGACGTGTGTGTTTTTAGAGGCTAAGACTATATTTCGCAGTTACATTGTTCGGTTTTAATCTCAAAGTAAGTTCTATTACCTTCATTTTAGAATAAATTGTTATAAACTAGGTCTTGACGCCGCAGATTACCATAAAAAATTAGTGATTTAGTCTTACTGTCTAAATTAAAGTGCGACATTAAATGTGTGTTTCTAGAGGCTAAGACTATATCTTGCAGTTACACGGTTAGGTTTTATTCTCAAAGTAAGTTCTATTACTAACATTTTAAAATAAATTGTTATAGATTAGGTCTTGACGCCGCAGACTTCCACAAGATATCAATGATTAGGGCTTACTGCCTAAATTTAAGTACGACATTAAAAGTGTGTTTTTAGAAGCTAAGACTACATCTTGCAGTTACTTGGTTGGGTATTAATCTCAAAGTAAGTTCTATTACTTACATTTTAGAATAAATTGTTATAGACTAGGTCTTGGCGCCGCAGATTACCATAAAAAATCAATGATTAGGGCTTACTGTCTAAATTTAAGTGTGACATTAGACGTGTGTGTTTTAGAGGCTAAGACTATATCTTGCAGTTACTTTGTTGGGTTTTAATCTCAAAGTAAATTCTATTACTTACATTTTAGAATAAATTGTTATAAACTAGGTCTTGACGCCGCAGATTACCATAAAAAATTAGTGATTTAGTCTTACTGTCTAAATTAAAGTGCGACATTAAATGTGTGTTTCTAGAGGCTAAGACTATATCTTGCAGTTACACGGTTAGGTTTTATTCTCAAAGTAAGTTCTATTACTAACATTTTAAAATAAATTGTTATAGATTAGGTCTTGACGCCGCAGACTTCCACAAGATATCAATGATTAGGGCTTACTGTCTAAATTTAAGTGTGACATTAGACGTGTGTGTTTTAGAGGCTAAGACTATATTTTGCAGTTACTTGGTTGGGTATTAATCTCAAAGTAAGTTCTATTACCTTCATTTTAGAATAAATTGTTATAGATTAGGTCTTGACGCCGCAGATTACCACAAAAAATTAATGATAAGGGCTTACTGTCTAAATTTAAGTGTGACATTAGACGTGTGTGTTTTTAGAGGCTAAGACTATATTTCGCAGTTACATTGTTCGGTTTTAATCTCAAAGTAAGTTCTATTACCTTCATTTTAGAATAAATTGTTATTAACTAGGTCTTGACGCCGCAGATTACCATAAAAAATTAGTGATTTAGTCTTACTGTCTAAATTAAAGTGCGACATTAAATGTGTGTTTCTAGAGGCTAAGACTATATCTTGCAGTTACACGGTTAGGTTTTATTCTCAAAGTAAGTTCTATTACTAACATTTTAAAATAAATTGTTATAGATTAGGTCTTGACGCCGCAGACTTCCACAAGATATCAATGATTAGGGCTTACTGCCTAAATTTAAGTACGACATTAAAAGTGTGTTTTTAGAAGCTAAGACTACATCTTGCAGTTACTTGGTTGGGTATTAATCTCAAAGTAAGTTCTATTACTTACATTTTAGAATAAATTGTTATAGACTAGGTCTTGGCGCCGCAGATTACCATAAAAAATCAATGATTAGGGCTTACTGTCTAAATTTAAGTGTGACATTAGACGTGTGTGTTTTAGAGGCTAAGACTATATTTCGCAGTTACATTGTTAGGTTTTAATCTCAAAGTAAGTTTTTATTACCTTCATTTTAGAATAAATTGTTATAGACTAGGTCTTGACACCGCAGATTACCATAAGATATCAATGATTGGGGCTTACTGTCTAAATTTAAGTGCGACAATATACGTGTGTTTTGAGAGGCTAAGACTATATCTTGCAGTTACTTGGTTGGGTTTTAATCTCAAAGTAAGTTCTATTACCTTGATTTTAGAATAAATTGTTATAGATTAGGTCTTGACGCCGCAGATTACCACAGGATATCAATGATTAAGGCTTACTGTCTAAATTTAAGTGCGACATTATACGTGTGTTTTTAGAGGCTAAGACTATATCTTGCAGTTACTTGGTTGGGTTTTAATCTCAAAGTAAGTTCTATTACCTTGATTTTAGAATAAATTGTTATAGATTAGGTCTTGACGCCGCAGATTACCACAGGATATCAATGATTAGGGCTTACTGCCTAAATTTAAGTACGACATTAAACGTGTGTTTTTAGAGGCTAAGACTATATCTTGCAGTTACTTTGTTGGGTTTTAATCTCAAAGTAAATTCTATTACCTTCATTTTAGGATAAATTGTTATATATTAGGTCTTGACGCCGCAGATTACCATAAAAAATTAGTGATTTAGTCTTACTATCTAAATTTAAGTGCGACATTATAGGTGTGTTTTTAGAGGCTAAGACTATATCTTGCAGTTACATGGTTAGGTTTTAATATAAAAGTAAGTTGTATTACCTTCATTTTAGGATAAATTGTTTTAGATTAGGTCTTGACGCCGCAGATTACCACAAGATATCAATGATTAGGGCTTACTGCCTAAATTTAAGTACGACATTAAAAGTGTGTTTTTAGAGGCTAAGACTACATCTTGCAGTTACTTGGTTGGGTATTAATCTCAAAGTAAGTTCTATTACTTACATTTTAGAATAAATTGTTATAGACTAGGTCTTGACGCCGCAGATTACCATAAGATATCAATGATTGGGGCTTACTGTCTAAATTTAAGTGCGACAATATACGTGTGTTTTGAAAGGCTAAGACTATATCTTGCAGTTACTTGGTTGGGTTTTAATCTCAAAGTAAGTTCTATTACCTTGATTTTAGAATAAATTGTTATAGATTAGGTCATGACGCCGCAGATTACCACAGGATATCAATGATTAGGGCTTACTGCCTAAATTTAAGTACGACATTAAACGTGTGTTTTTAGAGGCTAAGACTATATCTTGCAGTTACTTTGTTGGGTTTTAATCTCAAAGTAATTTCTATTACTTACATTTAAGAATAAATTGTTATAAACTAGGTCTTGACACCGCAGATTACCATAAGATATCAATGATTGGGGCTTACTGTCTAAATTTAAGTGCGACAATATAAGTGTGTTTTGAGAGGCTAAGACTGTATCTTGCAGTTACATGGTTAGGTTTTAATATCAAAGTAAGTTGTATTACCTTCATTTTAGAATAAATTGTTATAGATTAGGTCTTGACGCCGCAGATTACCACAAGATATCAATGATTAGGGCTTACTGCCTAAATTTAAGTACGACATTAAACGTGTGTTTTTAGAGGCTAAGACTATATCTTGCAGTTACTTTGTTGGGTTTTAATCTCAAAGTAAGTTCTATTACTAACATTTTAAACTAAATTGTTATTGATTAGGTCTTGACGCCGCAGACTTCCACAAGATATCAATGATTAGGGCTTACTGTCTAAATTTAAGTGTGACATTAGACGTGTGTGTTTTAGAGGCTAAGACTATATCTCGCAGTTACATTTTTAGGTTTTAATCTCAAAGTAAGTTCTATTACCTTCATTTTAGAATAAATTGTTATAAACTAGGTCTTGACGCCGCAGATTACCATAAAAAATTAGTGATTTCGTCTTACTGTCTAAATTAAAGTGCGACATTAAATGTGTGTTTCTAGAGGCTAAGACTATATCTTGCAGTTACACGGTTAGGTTTTAATCTCAAAGTAAGTTCTATTACCTTGCTTTTAGAATAAATTGTTATAGATTAGGTCTTGACGCCGCAGATTACCACAGGATATCAATGATTAGGGCTTACTGTCTAAATTTAAGTGCGACATTATACGTGTGTTTTTAGAGGCTAAGACAATATCTTGCAGTTACATGGTTAGGTTTTTAATAATAATACCACATTTTACATCAAATACTGACACACTTAAAAGTAGGAAATTCAATAAAATAATTCATAAAATAAAAGATTTCTAAGGTTTTATTCTAACAAAAATTATAAAATATTATGTTAAAAAATGAATTTTAATACCACATTTTACATCAAATATTGACACACCTAAAGTAAGAAATAAAAAAAATCATTTCTAAAATGCATGATTTCTAGGGTTTTATTTTAACAAAAATTTGTAAATTTTATATAAAAAATTTATTTTAATACCACATTTTACAACAAATATTGACACAGCTAAAAGTAGGAAATTCAATAAAATAATTCATAAAATATAAGATTTCTAAGGTTTTATTCTAACAAAAATTATAAAATATTATGTTAAAAAATGTATTTTAATACCACATTTTACATCAAGTATTGTCACATCTAAAGTTAGAAATTCAAAAAAATCAATCATAAAATGCAACATTTCTGAGGTATTATATTAACAAAAATTTGTAAATTTTATATCAAAAAATGTATTTTAATACCACATTTTTCATCAAATATTGACACACCTAAAGTTAGAAATTAAAAAAAATCAATCCTAAAATGCATGATTTCTAGGGTATTATTTTAACAAAAATTTGTAAATTTTATATAAGAAAATGTATTTTAATACCACATTTTACATCAAATTCTGACACACTTAAAAGTAGGAAATTCAATAAAATAATTCATTAAATATAAGATTTCTAAGGTTTTATTCCAACAAAAATTATAAAATATTATGTTAAAAAATGAATTTTAATACCACATTTTACATCAAATATTGACACACCTAAAGTAAGAAATAAAAAAAAATCATTCCTAAAATGCATGATTTCTAGGGTTTTATTTTAACAAAAATTTGTAAATTTAATATAAAAAATTTATTTTAATACCACATTTTACAACAAATATTGACACAGCTAAAAGTAGGAAATTCAATAAAATAATTCATAAAATATAAGATTTCTAAGGTTTTATTCTAACAAAAATTATAAAATATTATGTTAAAAAATGTATTTTAAGACCACATTTTACATCAAGTATTGTCACATCTAAAGTTAGAAATTCAAAAAAATCAATCATAAAATGCAAGATTTTTGAGGTATTATATTAACAAAAATTATTAAATTTCATATCAAAAAATGTATTTTAATACCACATTTTTCATCAAATATTGACACACCTAAAGTTAGAAATTAAAAAAAATAAATCCTAAAATGCATGATTTCTAGGGTTTTATTTTAACAAAAATTTGTAAATTTTATATCAAAAAATGTTTTTTAATACCACATTTTACATCAAATTATGACACACCTAAAACTAGGAAATTCAATAAAATAATTCATAAAATATAAGATTTCGAAGGTTTTAATAGGTCTTGTCGCCGCAGATTATCAAAAGAAATCAATGATTAGGGCTTACTGTCTAAATTTAAGTGCGACATTTAACGTGTGTTTTTAGAGGCTAAGACTATATTTTGCAGTTACTTGGTTGGGTATTAATCTCAAAGTAAGTTCTATTACCTTCATTTTAGAATAAATTGTTATAGATTAGGTCTTGACGCCGCAGATTACCACAAAAAATTAATGATAAGGGCTTACTGTCTAAATTTAAGTGTGACATTAGACGTGTGTGTTTTTAGAGGCTAAGACTATATTTCGCAGTTACATTGTTAGGTTTTAATCTCAAAGTAAGTTCTATTACCTTCATTTTAGAATAAATTGTTATAGACTAGGTTTTGACAACGCAGATTACCATAAGATATCAATGATTGGGGCTTACAGTCTAAATTTAAGTGCGACAATTTACGTGTGTTTTGAGAGGCTAAGACTGTATCTTGCAGTTACATGGTTAGGTTTTAATATCAAAGTAAGTTGTATTACCTTCATTTTAGGATAAATTGTTATAGATTAGGTCTTGACGCCGCAGATTACCACAAGATATCAATGATTAGGGCTTACTGACTAAATTTAAGTACGACATTAAACGTGTGTTTTTAGAGGCTAAGACTATATCTTGCAGTTACTTTGTTGGGTTTTAATCTCAAAGTAAATTCTATTACTTACATTTTAGAATAAATTGTTATAAACTAGGTCTTGACGCCGCAGATTACCATAAAAAATTAGTGATTTAGTCTTACTGTCTAAATTAAAGTGCGACATTAAATGTGTGTTTCTAGAGGCTAAGACTATATCTTGCAGTTACACGGTTAGGTTTTATTCTCAAAGTAAGTTCTATTACTAACATTTTAAAATAAATTGTTATAGATTAGGTCTTGACGCCGCAGACTTCCACAAGATATCAATGATTAGGGCTTACTGCCTAAATTTAAGTACGACATTAAAAGTGTGTTTTTAGAAGCTAAGACTACATCTTGCAGTTACTTGGTTGGGTATTAATCTCAAAGTAAGTTCTATTACTTACATTTTAGAATAAATTGTTATAGACTAGGTCTTGGCGCCGCAGATTACCATAAAAAATCAATGATTAGGGCTTACTGTCTAAATTTAAGTGTGACATTAGACGTGTGTGTTTTAGAGGCTAAGACTATATTTCGCAGTTACATTGTTAGGTTTTAATCTCAAAGTAAGTTTTATTACCTTCATTTTAGAATAAATTGTTATAGACTAGGTCTTGACACCGCAGATTACCATAAGATATCAATGATTGGGGCTTACTGTCTAAATTTAAGTGCGACAATATACGTGTGTTTTGAGAGGCTAAGACTATATCTTGCAGTTACTTGGTTGGGTTTTACTCTCAAAGTAAGTTCTATTACCTTGATTTTAGAATAAATTGTTATAGATTAGGTCTTGACGCCGCAGATTACCACAGAATATCAATGATTAGGGCTTACTGTCTAAATTTAAGTGCGACATTATACGTGTGTTTTTAGAGGCTAAGACTATATCTTGCAGTTACTTGGTTGGGTTTTAATCTCAAAGTAAGTTCTATTACCTTGATTTTAGAATAAATTGTTATAGATTAGGTCTTGACGCCGCAGATTACCACAGGATATCAATGATTAGGGCTTACTGCCTAAATTTAAGTACGACATTAAACGTGTGTTTTTAGAGGCTAAGACTATATCTTGCAGTTACTTTGTTGGGTTTTAATCTCAAAGTAAATTCTATTACCTTCATTTTAGGATAAATTGTTATAGATTAGGTCTTGACGCCGCAGATTACCATAAAAAATCAATGATTAGGGCTTACTATCTAAATTTAAGTGCGACATTATAGGTGTGTTTTTAGAGGCTAAGACTATATCTTGCAGTTACATGGTTAGGTTTTAATATCAAAGTAAGTTGTATTACCTTCATTTTAGGATAAATTGTTTTAGATTAGGTCTTGACGCCGCAGATTACCACAAGATATCAATGATTAGGGCTTACTGCCTAAATTTAAGTACGACATTAAAAGTGTGTTTTTAGAGGCTAAGACTACTTCTTGCAGTTACTTGGTTGGGTATTAATCTCAAAGTAAGTTCTATTACTTACATTTTAGAATAAATTGTTATAGACTAGGTCTTGACGCCGCAGATTACCATAAGATATCAATGATTGGGGCTTACTGTCTAAATTTAAGTGCGACAATATACGTGTGTTTTGAAAGGCTAAGACTATATCTTGCAGTTACTTGGTTGGGTTTTAATCTCAAAGTAAGTTCTATTACCTTGATTTTAGAATAAATTGTTATAGATTAGGTCTTGACGCCGCAGATTACCACAGGATATCAATGATTAGGGCTTACTGCCTAAATTTAAGTACGACATTAAACGTGTGTTTTTAGAGGCTAAGACTATATCTTGCAGTTACTTTGTTGGGTTTTAATCTCAAAGTAAATTCTATTACCTTCATTTTAGGATAAACAGATATAGATTAGGTCTTGACGCCGCAGATTACCACAAGATATCAATGATTAGGGCTTACTGCCTAAATTTAAGTACGACATTAAACGTGTGTTTTTAGAGGCTAAGACTATATCTTGCAGTTACTTTGTTGGGTTTTAATCTCAAAGTAATTTCTATTACTTACATTTAAGAATAAATTGTTATAAACTAGGTCTTGACACCGCAGATTACCATAAGATATCAATGATTGGGGCTTACTGTCTAAATTTAAGTGCGACAATATAAGTGTGTTTTGAGAGGCTAAGACTGTATCTTGCAGTTACATGGTTAGGTTTTATTATCAAAGTAAGTTGTATTACCTTCATTTTAGGATAAATTGTTATAGATTAGGTCTTGACGCCGCAGATTACCACAAGATATCAATGATTAGGGCTTACTGCCTAAATTTAAGTACGACATTAAACGTGTGTTTTTAGAGGCTAAGACTATATCTTGCAGTTACTTTGTTGGGTTTTAATCTCAAAGTAAGTTCTATTACCTTGATTTTAGAATAAATTGTTATAGATTAGGTCTTGACGCCGCAGATTACCACAGGATATCAATGATTAGGGCTTACTGTCTAAATTTAAGTGCGACATTATACATGTGTTTTTAGAGGCTAAGACTATATCTTGAAGTTACTTGGTTGGGTTTTAATCTCAAAGTAAGTTCTATTACCTTGATTTTAGAATAAATTGTTATAGATTAGGTCTTGACGCCGCAGATTACCACAGGATATCAATGATTAGGGCTTACTGTCTAAATTTAAGTGCGACATTATACGTGTGTTTTTAGAGGCTAAGACTATATCTTGCAGTTACATGGTTAGGTTTTAATCTCAAATTAAGTTCTATTACCTTCATTTTAGAATAAATTGTTATAGACTAGGTCTTGACGCCGCAGATTACCACAAGATATCAATGATTAGGGCTTACTGCCTAAATTTAAGTACGACATTAAACGTGTGTTTTTAGAGGCTAAGACTATATCTTGCAGTTACTTTGTTGGGTTTTAATCTCAAAGTAAATTCTATTACTTACATTTTAGAATAAATTGTTATAAACTAGGTCTTGACGCCGCAGATTACCATAAAAAATTAGTGATTTAGTCTTACTGTCTAAATTAAAGTGCGACATTAAATGTGTGTTTCTAGAGGCTAAGACTATATCTTGCAGTTACACGGTTAGGTTTTATTCTCAAAGTAAGTTCTATTACTAACATTTTAAAATAAATTGTTATAGATTAGGTCTTGACGCCGCAGATTACCACAAGATATCAATGATTAGGGCTTACTGCCTAAATTTAAGTACGACATTAAACGTGTGTTTTTAGAGGCTAAGACTATATCTTGCAGTTACATTGTTAGGTTTTAATCTCAAAGTAAGTTCTATTACCTTCATTTTAGAATAAATTGTTATAGACTAGGTCTTGACACCGCAGATTACCATAAGATATCAATGATTGGGGCTTACTGTCTAAATTTAAGTGCGACAATATAAGTGTGTTTTGAGAGGCTAAGACTGTATCTTGCAGTTACATGGTTAGGTTTTAATATCAAAGTAAGTTGTATTACCTTCATTTTAGGATAAATTGTTATAGATTAGGTCTTGACGCCGCAGATTACCACAAGATATCAATGATTAGGGCTTACTGCCTAAATTTAAGTACGACATTAAACGTGTGTTTTGAGAGGCTAAGACTATATCTTGCAGTTACTTTGTTGGTTTTTAATCTCAAAGTAAGTTCTATTACTAACATTTTAAACTAAATTGTTATAGATTAGGTCTTGACGCCGCAGACTTCCACAAGATATCAATGATTAGGGCTTACTGTCTAAATTTAAGTGTGACATTAGACGTGTGTGTTTTAGAGGCTAAGACTATATCTCGCAGTTACATTTTTAGGTTTTAATCTCAAAGTAAGTTCTATTACCTTCATTTTAGAATAAATTGTTACAGACTAGGTCTTGACACCGCAGATTACCATAAGATATCAATGATTGGGGCTTACTGTCTAAATTTAAGTGCGACAATATAAGTGTGTTTTGAGAGGCTAAGACTGTATCTTGCAGTTACATGGTTAGGTTTTAATATCAAAGTAAGTTCTATTACCTTCATTTTAGAATAAATTGTTATAGACTAGGTCTTGACACCGCAGATTACCATAAGATATCAATGATTGGGGCTTACTGTCTAAATTTAAGTGCGACAATATAAGTGTGTTTTGAGAGGCTAAGACTGTATCTTGCAGTTACATGGTTAGGTTTTATTATCAAAGTAAGTTGTATTACCTTCATTTTAGGATAAATTGTTATAGATTAGGTCTTGACGCCGCAGATTACCACAAGATATCAATGATTAGGGCTTACTGCCTAAATTTAAGTACGACATTAAACGTGTGTTTTTAGAGGCTAAGACTATATCTTGCAGTTACTTTGTTGGGTTTTAATCTCAAAGTAAATTCTATTACTTACATTTTAGAATAAATTGTTATAAACTAGGTCTTGACGCCGCAGATTACCATAAAAAATTAGTGATTTATTCTTACTGTCTAAATTAAAGTGCGACATTAAATGTGTGTTTCTAGAGGCTAAGACTATATCTTGCAGTTACACGGTTAGGTTTTATTCTCAAAGTAAGTTCTATTACTAACATTTTAAAATAAATTGTTATAGATTAGGTCTTGACGCCGCAGACTTCCACAAGATATCAATGATTAGGGCTTACTGCCTAAATTTAAGTACGACATTAAAAGTGTGTTTTTAGAAGCTAAGACTACATCTTGCAGTTACTTGGTTGGGTATTAATCTCAAAGTAAGTTCTATTACTTACATTTTAGAATAAATTGTTATAGACTAGGTCTTGGCGCCGCAGATTACCATAAAAAATCAATGATTAGGGCTTACTGTCTAAATTTAAGTGTGACATTAGACGTGTGTGTTTTAGAGGCTAAGACTATATTTCGCAGTTACATTGTTAGGTTTTAATCTCAAAGTAAGTTTTATTACCTTCATTTTAGAATAAATTGTTATAGACTAGGTCTTGACACCGCAGATTACCATAAGATATCAATGATTGGGGCTTACTGTCTAAATTTAAGTGCGACAATATAAGTGTGTTTTGAGAGGCTAAGACTGTATCTTGCAGTTACATGGTTAGGTTTTATTATCAAAGTAAGTTGTATTACCTTCATTTTAGGATAAATTGTTATAGATTAGGTCTTGACGCCGCAGATTACCACAAGATATCAATGATTAGGGCTTACTGCCTAAATTTAAGTACGACATTAAACGTGTGTTTTTAGAGGCTAAGACTATATCTTGCAGTTACTTTGTTGGGTTTTAATCTCAAAGTAAGTTCTATTACCTTGATTTTAGAATAAATTGTTATAGATTAGGTCTTGACGCCGCAGATTACCACAGGATATCAATGATTAGGGCTTACTGTCTAAATTTAAGTGCGACATTATACATGTGTTTTTAGAGGCTAAGACTATATCTTGAAGTTACTTGGTTGGGTTTTAATCTCAAAGTAAGTTCTATTACCTTGATTTTAGAATAAATTGTTATAGATTAGGTCTTGACGCCGCAGATTACCACAGGATATCAATGATTAGGGCTTACTGTCTAAATTTAAGTGCGACATTATACGTGTGTTTTTAGAGGCTAAGACTATATCTTGCAGTTACATTGTTAGGTTTTAATCTCAAATTAAGTTCTATTACCTTCATTTTAGAATAAATTGTTATAGACTAGGTCTTGACGCCGCAGATTACCACAAGATATCAATGATTAGGGCTTACTGCCTAAATTTAAGTACGACATTAAACGTGTGTTTTTAGAGGCTAAGACTATATCTTGCAGTTACTTTGTTGGGTTTTAATCTCAAAGTAAATTCTATTACTTACATTTTAGAATAAATTGTTATAAACTAGGTCTTGACGCCGCAGATTACCATAAAAAATTAGTGATTTAGTCTTACTGTCTAAATTAAAGTGCGACATTAAATGTGTGTTTCTAGAGGCTAAGACTATATCTTGCAGTTACACGGTTAGGTTTTATTCTCAAAGTAAGTTCTATTACTAACATTTTAAAATAAATTGTTATAGATTAGGTCTTGACGCCGCAGATTACCACAAGATATCAATGATTAGGGCTTACTGCCTAAATTTAAGTACGACATTAAACGTGTGTTTTTAGAGGCTAAGACTATATCTTGCAGTTACATTGTTAGGTTTTAATCTCAAAGTAAGTTCTATTACCTTCATTTTAGAATAAATTGTTATAGACTAGGTCTTGACACCGCAGATTACCATAAGATATCAATGATTGGGGCTTACTGTCTAAATTTAAGTGCGACAATATAAGTGTGTTTTGAGAGGCTAAGACTGTATCTTGCAGTTACATGGTTAGGTTTTAATATCAAAGTAAGTTGTATTACCTTCATTTTAGGATAAATTGTTATAGATTAGGTCTTGACGCCGCAGATTACCACAAGATATCAATGATTAGGGCTTACTGCCTAAATTTAAGTACGACATTAAACGTGTGTTTTGAGAGGCTAAGACTATATCTTGCAGTTACTTTGTTGGTTTTTAATCTCAAAGTAAGTTCTATTACTAACATTTTAAACTAAATTGTTATAGATTAGGTCTTGACGCCGCAGACTTCCACAAGATATCAATGATTAGGGCTTACTGTCTAAATTTAAGTGTGACATTAGACGTGTGTGTTTTAGAGGCTAAGACTATATCTCGCAGTTACATTTTTAGGTTTTAATCTCAAAGTAAGTTCTATTACCTTCATTTTAGAATAAATTGTTACAGACTAGGTCTTGACACCGCAGATTACCATAAGATATCAATGATTGGGGCTTACTGTCTAAATTTAAGTGCGACAATATAAGTGTGTTTTGAGAGGCTAAGACTGTATCTTGCAGTTACATGGTTAGGTTTTAATATCAAAGTAAGTTCTATTACCTTCATTTTAGAATAAATTGTTATAGACTAGGTCTTGACACCGCAGATTACCATAAGATATCAATGATTGGGGCTTACTGTCTAAATTTAAGTGCGACAATATAAGTGTGTTTTGAGAGGCTAAGACTGTATCTTGCAGTTACATGGTTAGGTTTTATTATCAAAGTAAGTTGTATTACCTTCATTTTAGGATAAATTGTTATAGATTAGGTCTTGACGCCGCAGATTACCACAAGATATCAATGATTAGGGCTTACTGCCTAAATTTAAGTACGACATTAAACGTGTGTTTTTAGAGGCTAAGACTATATCTTGCAGTTACTTTGTTGGGTTTTAATCTCAAAGTAAATTCTATTACTTACATTTTAGAATAAATTGTTATAAACTAGGTCTTGACGCCGCAGATTACCATAAAAAATTAGTGATTTATTCTTACTGTCTAAATTAAAGTGCGACATTAAATGTGTGTTTCTAGAGGCTAAGACTATATCTTGCAGTTACACGGTTAGGTTTTATTCTCAAAGTAAGTTCTATTACTAACATTTTAAAATAAATTGTTATAGATTAGGTCTTGACGCCGCAGATTACCACAGGATATCAATGATTAGGGCTTACTGTCTAAATTTAAGTGCGACATTATACGTGTGTTTTTAGAGGCTAAGACTATATCTTGCAGTTACTTGGTTGGGTTTTAATCTCAAAGTAAGTTCTATTACCTTGATTTTAGAATAAATTGTTATAGATTAGGTCTTGACGCCGCAGATTACCACAGGATATCAATGATTAGGGCTTACTGCCTAAATTTAAGTACGACATTAAACGTGTGTTTTTAGAGGCTAAGACTATATCTTGCAGTTACTTTGTTGGGTTTTAATCTCAAAGTAAATTCTATTACCTTCATTTTAGGATAAATAGTTATAGATTAGGTCTTGACGCCGCAGATTACCACAAGATATCAATGATTAGGGCTTACTGCCTAAATTTCAGTACGACATTAAACGTGTGTTTTTAGAGGCTAAGACTATATCTTGCAGTTACTTTGTTGGGTTTTAATCTCAAAGTAAATTCTATTACCTTCATTTTAGGATAAATTGTTATAGATTAGGTCTTGACGCCGCAGATTACCATAAAAAATCAATGATTAGGGCTTACTATCTAAATTTAAGTGCGACATTATAGGTGTGTTTTTAGAGGCTAAGACTATATCTTGCAGTTACATGGTTAGGTTTTAATATCAAAGTAAGTTGTATTACCTTCATTTTAGGATAAATTGTTTTAGATTAGGTCTTGACGCCGCAGATTACCACAAGATATCAATGATTAGGGCTTACTGCCTAAATTTAAGTACGACATTAAAAGTGTGTTTTTAGAGGCTAAGACTACATCTTGCAGTTACTTGGTTGGGTATTAATCTCAAAGTAAGTTCTATTACTTACATTTTAGAATAAATTGTTATAGACTAGGTCTTGACGCCGTAGATTACCATAAGATATCAATGATTGGGGCTTACTGTCTAAATTTAAGTGCGACAATATACGTGTGTTTTGAAAGGCTAAGACTATATCTTGCAGTTACTTGGTTGGGTTTTAATCTCAAAGTAAGTTCTATTACCTTGATTTTAGAATAAATTGTTATAGATTAGGTCTTGACGCCGCAGATTACCACAGGATATCAATGATTAGGGCTTACTGCCTAAATTTAAGTACGACATTAAACGTGTGTTTTTAGAGGCTAAGACTATATCTTGCAGTTACTTGGTTGGGTTTTACTCTCAAAGTAAGTTCTATTACCTTGATTTTAGAATAAATTGTTATAGATTAGGTCTTGACGCCGCAGATTACCACAGGATATCAATGATTAGGGCTTACTGTCTAAATTTAAGTGCGACATTATACGTGTGTTTTTAGAGGCTAAGACTATATCTTGCAGTTACTTGGTTGGGTTTTAATCTCAAAGTAAGTTCTATTACCTTGATTTTAGAATAAATTGTTATAGATTAGGTCTTGACGCCGCAGATTACCACAGGATATCAATGATTAGGGCTTACTGCCTAAATTTAAGTACGACATTAAACGTGTGTTTTTAGAGGCTAAGACTATATCTTGCAGTTACTTTGTTGGGTTTTAATCTCAAAGTAAATTCTATTACCTTCATTTTAGGATAAATAGTTATAGATTAGGTCTTGACGCCGCAGATTACCACAAGATATCAATGATTAGGGCTTACGGCCTAAATTTAAGTACGACATTAAACGTGTGTTTTTAGAGGCTAAGACTATATCTTGCAGTTACTTTGTTGGGTTTTAATCTCAAAGTAAATTATATTACCTTCATTTTAGGATAAATTGTTATAGATTAGGTCTTGACGCCGCAGATTACCATAAAAAATCAATGATTAGGGCTTACTATCTAAATTTAAGTGCGACATTATAGGTGTGTTTTTAGAGGCTAAGACTATATCTTGCAGTTACATGGTTAGGTTTTAATATCAAAGTAAGTTGTATTACCTTCATTTTAGGATAAATTGTTTTAGATTAGGTCTTGACGCCGCAGATTACCACAAGATATCAATGATTAGGGCTTACTGCCTAAATTTAAGTACGACATTAAAAGTGTGTTTTTAGAGGCTAAGACTACATCTTGCAGTTACTTGGTTGGGTATTAATCTCAAAGTAAGTTCTATTACTTACATTTTAGAATAAATTGTTATAGACTAGGTCTTGACGCCGCAGATTACCATAAGATATCAATGATTGGGGCTTACTGTCTAAATTTAAGTGCGACAATATACGTGTGTTTTGAAAGGCTAAGACTATATCTTGCAGTTACTTGGTTAGGGTTTTAATCTCAAAGTAAGTTCTATTACCTTGATTTTAGAATAAATTGTTATAGATTAGGTCTTGACGCCGCAGATTACCACAGGATATCAATGATTAGGGCTTACTGCCTAAATTTAAGTACGACATTAAACGTGTGTTTTTAGAGGCTAAGACTATATCTTGCAGTTACTTGGTTGGGTTTTACTCTCAAAGTAAGTTCTATTACCTTGATTTTAGAATAAATTGTTATAGATTAGGTCTTGACGCCGCAGATTACCACAGGATATCAATGATTAGGGCTTACTGTCTAAATTTAAGTGCGACATTATACGTGTGTTTTTAGAGGCTAAGACTATATCTTGCAGTTACTTGGTTGGGTTTTAATCTCAAAGTAAGTTCTATTACCTTCATTTTAGAATAAATTGTTATAGACTAGGTTTTGACAACGCAGATTACCATAAGATATCAATGATTGGGGCTTACAGTCTAAATTTATGTGCGACAATTTACGTGTGTTTTGAGAGGCTAAGACTGTATCTTGCAGTTACATGGTTAGGTTTTAATATCAAAGTAAGTTGTATTACCTTCATTTTAGGATAAATTGTTATAGATTAGGTCTTGACGCCGCAGATTACCACAAGATATCAATGATTAGGGCTTACTGCCTAAATTTAAGTACGACATTAAACGTGTGTTTTTAGAGGCTAAGACTATATCTTGCAGTTACTTTGTTGGGTTTTAATCTCAAAGTAAATTCTATTACTTACATTTTAGAATAAATTGTTATAAACTAGGTCTTGACGCCGCAGATTACCATAAAAAATTAGTGATTTAGTCTTACTGTCTAAATTAAAGTGCGACATTAAATGTGTGTTTCTAGAGGCTAAGACTATATCTTGCAGTTACACGGTTAGGTTTTATTCTCAAAGTAAGTTCTATTACTAACATTTTAAAATAGATTGTTATAGATTAGGTCTTGACGCCGCAGACTTCCACAAGATATCAATGATTAGGGCTTACTGTCTAAATTTAAGTGTGACATTAGACGTGTGTGTTTTAGAGGCTAAGACTATATTTTGCAGTTACTTGGTTGGGTATTAATCTCAAAGTAAGTTCTATTACCTTCATTTTAGAATAAATTGTTATAGATTAGGTCTTGACGCCGCAGACTTCCACAAGATATCAATGATTAGGGCTTACTGCCTAAATTTAAGTACGACATTAAAAGTGTGTTTTTAGAAGCTAAGACTACATCTTGCAGTTACTTGGTTGGGTATTAATCTCAAAGTAAGTTCTATTACTTACATTTTAGAATAAATTGTTATAGACTAGGTCTTGGCGCCGCAGATTACCATAAAAAATTAATGATTAGGGCTTACTGTCTAAATTTAAGTGTGACATTAGACGTGTGTGTTTTAGAGGCTAAGACTATATTTCGCAGTTACATTGTTAGGTTTTAATCTCAAAGTAAGTTTTATTACCTTCATTTTAGAATAAATTGTTATAGACTAGGTCTTGACACCGCAGATTACCATAAGATATCAATGATTGGGGCTTACTGTCTAAATTTAAGTGCGACAATATACGTGTGTTTTGAGAGGCTAAGACTATATCTTGCAGTTACATGGTTAGGTTTTAATATCAAAGTAAGTTGTATTACCTTCATTTTAGGATAAATTGTTATAGATTAGGTCTTGACGCCGCAGATTACTACAGGATATCAATGATTAGGGCTTACTGTCTAAATTTAAGTGCGACATTATACGTGTGTTTTTAGAGGCTAAGACTATATCTTGCAGTTACTTGGTTGGGTTTTAATCTCAAAGTAAGTTCTATTACCTTGATTTTAGAATAAATTGTTATAGATTAGGTCTTGACGCCGCAGATTACCACAGGATATCAATGATTAGGGCTTACTATCTAAATTTAAGTGCGACATTATAGGTGTGTTTTTAGAGGCTAAGACTATATCTTGCAGT
This sequence comes from Melinaea marsaeus rileyi, assembly GCA_918358865.1. Lineage (NCBI taxonomy): Eukaryota > Metazoa > Arthropoda > Insecta > Lepidoptera > Nymphalidae > Melinaea > Melinaea marsaeus. Next base: position 8,803,520 of record OU911094.1, read on the forward strand.
TACATGGTTAGGTTTTAATATCAAAGTAAGTTGTATTACCTTCATTTTAGGATAAATTGTTTTAGACTAGGTCTTGGCGCCGCAGATTACCATAAAAAATTAATGATTAGGGCTTACTGTCTAAATTTAAGTGTGACATTAGACGTGTGTGTTTTAGAGGCTAAGACTATATTTCGCAGTTACATTGTTAGGTTTTAATCTCAAAGTAAGTTTTATTACCTTCATTTTAGAATAAATTGTTATAGACTAGGTCTTGACACCGCAGATTACCATAAGATATCAATGATTGGGGCTTACTGTCTAAATTTAAGTGCGACAATATACGTGTGTTTTGAGAGGCTAAGACTATATCTTGCAGTTACATGGTTAGGTTTTAATATCAAAGTAAGTTGTATTACCTTCATTTTAGGATAAATTGTTATAGATTAGGTCTTGACGCCGCAGATTACTACAGGATATCAATGATTAGGGCTTACTGTCTAAATTTAAGTGCGACATTATACGTGTGTTTTTAGAGGCTAAGACTATATCTTGCAGTTACTTGGTTGGGTTTTAATCTCAAAGTAAGTTCTATTACCTTGATTTTAGAATAAATTGTTATAGATTAGGTCTTGACGCCGCAGATTACCACAGGATATCAATGATTAGGGCTTACTGCCTAAATTTAAGTACGACATTAAACGTGTGTTTTTAGAGGCTAAGACTATATCTTGCAGTTACTTTGTTGGGTTTTAATCTCAAAGTAAATTCTATTACCTTCATTTTAGGATAAATAGTTATAGATTAGGTCTTGACGCCGCAGATTACCACAAGATATCAATGATTAGGGCTTACGGCCTAAATTTAAGTACGACATTAAACGTGTGTTTTTAGAGGCTAAGACTATATCTTGCAGTTACTTTGTTGGGTTTTAATCTCAAAGTAAATTATATTACCTTCATTTTAGGATAAATTGTTATAGATTAGGTCTTGACGCCGCAGATTACCATAAAAAATCAATGATTAGGGCTTACTATCTAAATTTAAGTGCGACATTATAGGTGTGTTTTTAGAGGCTAAGACTATATCTTGCAGTTACATGGTTAGGTTTTAATATCAAAGTAAGTTGTATTACCTTCATTTTAGGATAAATTGTTTTAGATTAGGTCTTGACGCCGCAGATTACCACAAGATATCAATGATTAGGGCTTACTGCCTAAATTTAAGTACGACATTAAAAGTGTGTTTTTAGAGGCTAAGACTACATCTTGCAGTTACTTGGTTGGGTATTAATCTCAAAGTAAGTTCTATTACTTACATTTTAGAATAAATTGTTATAGACTAGGTCTTGACGCCGCAGATTACCATAAGATATCAATGATTGGGGCTTACTGTCTAAATTTAAGTGCGACAATATACGTGTGTTTTGAAAGGCTAAGACTATATCTTGCAGTTACTTGGTTAGGGTTTTAATCTCAAAGTAAGTTCTATTACCTTGATTTTAGAATAAATTGTTATAGATTAGGTCTTGACGCCGCAGATTACCACAGGATATCAATGATTAGGGCTTACTGCCTAAATTTAAGTACGACATTAAACGTGTGTTTTTAGAGGCTAAGACTATATCTTGCAGTTACTTGGTTGGGTTTTACTCTCAAAGTAAGTTCTATTACCTTGATTTTAGAATAAATTGTTATAGATTAGGTCTTGACGCCGCAGATTACCACAGGATATCAATGATTAGGGCTTACTGTCTAAATTTAAGTGCGACAATATACGTGTGTTTTTAGAGGCTAAGACTATATCTTGCAGTTACTTGGTTGGGTTTTAATCTCAAAGTAAGTTCTATTACCTTCATTTTAGAATAAATTGTTATAGACTAGGTTTTGACAACGCAGATTACCATAAGATATCAATGATTGGGGCTTACAGTCTAAATTTATGTGCGACAATTTACGTGTGTTTTGAGAGGCTAAGACTGTATCTTGCAGTTACATGGTTAGGTTTTAATATCAAAGTAAGTTGTATTACCTTCATTTTAGGATAAATTGTTATAGATTAGGTCTTGACGCCGCAGATTACCACAAGATATCAATGATTAGGGCTTACTGCCTAAATTTAAGTACGACATTAAACGTGTGTTTTTAGAGGCTAAGACTATATCTTGCAGTTACTTTGTTGGGTTTTAATCTCAAAGTAAATTCTATTACTTACATTTTAGAATAAATTGTTATAAACTAGGTCTTGACGCCGCAGATTACCATAAAAAATTAGTGATTTAGTCTTACTGTCTAAATTAAAGTGCGACATTAAATGTGTGTTTCTAGAGGCTAAGACTATATCTTGCAGTTACACGGTTAGGTTTTATTCTCAAAGTAAGTTCTATTACTAACATTTTAAAATAGATTGTTATAGATTAGGTCTTGACGCCGCAGACTTCCACAAGATATCAATGATTAGGGCTTACTGTCTAAATTTAAGTGTGACATTAGACGTGTGTGTTTTAGAGGCTAAGACTATATTTTGCAGTTACTTGGTTGGGTATTAATCTCAAAGTAAGTTCTATTACCTTCATTTTAGAATAAATTGTTATAGATTAGGTCTTGACGCCGCAGACTTCCACAAGATATCAATGATTAGGGCTTACTGCCTAAATTTAAGTACGACATTAAAAGTGTGTTTTTAGAAGCTAAGACTACATCTTGCAGTTACTTGGTTGGGTATTAATCTCAAAGTAAGTTCTATTACTTACATTTTAGAATAAATTGTTATAGACTAGGTCTTGGCGCCGCAGATTACCATAAAAAATTAATGATTAGGGCTTACTGTCTAAATTTAAGTGTGACATTAGACGTGTGTGTTTTAGAGGCTAAGACTATATTTCGCAGTTACATTGTTAGGTTTTAATCTCAAAGTAAGTTTTATTACCTTCATTTTAGAATAAATTGTTATAGACTAGGTCTTGACACCGCAGATTACCATAAGATATCAATGATTGGGGCTTACTGTCTAAATTTAAGTGCGACAATATACGTGTGTTTTGAGAGGCTAAGACTATATCTTGCAGTTACATGGTTAGGTTTTAATATCAAAGTAAGTTGTATTACCTTCATTTTAGGATAAATTGTTATAGATTAGGTCTTGACGCCGCAGATTACTACAAGATATCAATGATTAGGGCTTACTGCCTAAATTTAAGTACGACATTAAACGTGTGTTTCTAGAGACTAAGACTATATCTTGCAGTTACTTTGTTGGGTTTTAATCTCAAAGTAAATTCTATTACTTACATTTTAGAATAAATTGTTATAGACTAGGTCTTGACGCCGCAGATAACCATAAGATATCAATGATTGGGGCTTACTGTCTAAATTTAAGTGCGACAATATACGTGTGTTTTGAAAGGCTAAGACTATATCTTGCAGTTACTTGGTTGGGTTTTAATCTCAAAGTAATTTCTATTACCTTGATTTTAGAATAAATTGTTATAGATTAGGTCTTGACGCCGCAGATTACCACAGGATATCAATGATTAGGGCTTACTGTCTAAATTTAAGTGCGACATTATACGTGTGTTTGTAGAGGCTAAGACTATATCTTGCAGTTACTTGGTTGGGTTTTAATCTCAAAGTAAGTTCTATTACCTTGATTTTAGAATAAATTGTTATAGATTAGGTCTTGACGCCGCAGATTACCGCAGGATATCAATGATTAGGGCTTACTGTCTAAATTTAAGTGCGACATTATACGTGTGTTTTTAGAGGCTAAGACAATATCTTGCAGTTACATGGCTAGGTTTAATTCTCAAAGTAAGTTTTTTAACTTACATGTGAGTGTTAATTGTTATAGATTAGGTCTTGACGCCGCAGATTAACACAAGATATCAATGATTAGGGCTTACTGTCTAAATTTAAGTGCGACATTAAACGTGTGTTTTTTAGAGGCTAAGACTATATCTTGCAGTTACATGGTTAGGTTTTAATCTCAAAGTAAGTTCTATTACCTTCATTTTAGAATAAATTGTTATAGACTAGGTCTTGACACCGCAGATTACCATAAGATATCAATGATTGGGGCTTACTGTCTAAATTTAAGTGCGGCAATATAAGTGTGTTTTGAGAGGCTAAGACTGTATCTTGCAGTTACATGGTTAGGTTTTAATATCAAAGTAAGTTGTATTACCTTCATTTTAGGATAAATTGTTATAGATTAGGTCTTGACGCCGCAGATTACCACAAGATATCAATGATTAGGGCTTACTGCCTAAATTTAAGTACGACATTAAACGTGTGTTTTTAGAGGCTAAGACTATATCTTGCAGTTACTTTGTTGGGTTTTAATCTCAAAGTAAATTCTATTACTTACATTTTAGAATAAATTGTTATAAACTAGGTCTTGACGCCGCAGATTACCATAAAAAATTAGTGATTTAGTCTTACTATCTAAATTAAAGTTCGACATTAAATGTGTGTTTCTAGAGGCTAAGACTATATCTTGCAGTTACACGGTTAGGTTTTATTCTCAAAGTAAGTTCTATTACTAACATTTTAAAATAAATTGTTATAGATTAGGTCTTGACGCCGCAGACTTCCACAAGATATCAATGATTAGGGCTTACTGTCTAAATTTAAGTGTGACATTAGACGTATGTGTTTTGAGAGGCTAAGACTGTATCTTGCAGTTACATGGTTAGGTTTTAATATCAAAGTAAGTTGTATTACCTTCATTTTAGGATAAATTGTTATAGATTAGGTCTTGACGCCGCAGATTACCACAAGATATCAATGATTAGGGCTTACTGCCTAAATTTAAGTACGACATTAAACGTGTGTTTTTAGAGGCTAAGACTATATCTTGCAGTTACTTTGTTGGGTTTTAATCTCAAAGTAATTTCTATTACTAACATTTTAAAATAAATTGTTATAGATTAGGTCTTGACGCCGCAGACTTCCACAAGATATCAATGATTAGGGCTTACTGTCTAAATTTAAGTGTGACATTAGACGTGTGTGTTTTAGAGGCTAAGACTATATCTCGCAGTTACATTTTTAGGTTTTAATCTCAAAGTAAGTTCTATTACCTTCATTTTAGAATAAATTGTTATAAACTAGGTCTTGACGCCGCAGATTACCATAAAAAATTAGTGATGTAGTCTTACTGTCTAAATTAAAGTGCGACATTAAATGTGTGTTTCTAGAGGCTAAGACTATATCTTGCAGTTACACGGTTAGGTTTTAATCTCAAAGTAAGTTCTATTACCTTGATTTTAGAATAAATTGTTATAGATTAGGTCTTGACGCCGCAGATTACCACAGGATATCAATGATTAGGGCTTACTGTCTAAATTTAAGTGCGACATTATACGTGTGTTTTTAGAGGCTAAGACAATATCTTGCAGTTACATGGCTAGGTTTAAATCTCAAAGTAAGTTTTTTAACTTACATGTGAGTGTTAATTGTTATAGATTAGGTCTTAACGCCGCAGATTAACACAAGATATCAATGATTAGGGCTTACTGTCTAAATTTAAGTGCGACATTAAACGTGTGTTTTTAGAGGCTAAGACTATATCTTGCAGTTACATGGTTAGGTTTTAATCTCAAAGTAAGTTCTATTACTTACATGTGAGTGTTAATTGTAATAGATTAGATCTTGAAGCCACAGATTAATACAAAAATTCAATGATTAGGGCTTACTACCAAAATTTAAGTGCGACATTAATCGTGTGTTTCTAGAGGCTTAGACTATCTATATCTTGCAGTTACATGGTTAGGTTTTAATCTCAAAGTAAGTTCTATTACTTACATGTGAGTGTTAATTGTAATAAATTAGATCTTGACGCCGCAGATTACTACAAAAAATAATGATTAGGGCTTACTACCAAAATTTAAGTGCGACATTAAACGTGTGTTTCTAGAGGCTAAGACTATATCTTGCAGTTACATGGTTAGGTTTTTAATAATAATACCACGTTTTACATCAAATACTGACACACTTAAAAGTAGGAAATTCAATAAAATAATTCATTAAATATAAGATTTCTAAGGTTTTATTCCAACAAAAATTATAAAATATTATGTTAAAAAATGAATTTTAATACCACATTTTACATCAAATATTGACACACCTAAAGTAAGAAATAAAAAAAAATCATTCCTAAAATGCATGATTTCTAGGGTTTTATTTTAACAAAAATTTGTAAATTTAATATAAAAAAAATATTTTAATACCACATTTTACAACAAATATTGACACAGCTAAAAGTAGGAAATTCAATAAAATAATTCATAAAATATAAGATTTCTAAGGTTTTATTCTAACAAAAATTATAAAATATTATGTTAAAAAATGTATTTTAAGACCACATTTTACATCAAGTATTGTCACATCTAAAGTTAGAAATTCAAAAAAATCAATCATAAAATGCAAGATTTCTGAGGTATTATATTAACAAAAATTATTAAATTTCATATCAAAAAATGTATTTTAATACCACATTTTTCATCAAATATTGACACACCTAAAGTTAGAAATTAAAAAAAATAAATCCTAAAATGCATGATTTCTAGGGTTTTATTTTAACAAAAATTTGTAAATTTTATATCAAAAAATGTTTTTTAATACCACATTTTACATCAAATTATGACACACCTAAAACTAGGAAATTCAATAAAATAATTCATAAAATATAAGATTTCGAAGGTTTTAATAGGTCTTGTCGCCGCAGATTATCAAAAGAAATCAATGATTAGGGCTTACTGTCTAAATTTAAGTGCGACATTTAACGTGTGTTTTTAGAGGCTAAGACTATATTTTGCAGTTACTTGGTTGGGTATTAATCTCAAAGTAAGTTCTATTACCTTCATTTTAGAATAAATTGTTATAGACTAGGTCTTGACACCGCAGATTACCATAAGATATCAATGATTGGGGCTTACTGTCTAAATTTAAGTGCGACAATATAAGTGTGTTTTGAGAGGCTAAGACTGTATCTTGCAGTTACATGGTTAGGTTTTAATATCAAATTAAGTTGTATTACCTTCATTTTAGGATAAATTGTTATAGATTAGGTCTTGACGCCGCAGATTACCACAAGATATCAATGATTAGGGCTTACTGCCTAAATTGAAGTACGACATTAAACGTGTGTTTTTAGAGGCTAAGACTATATCTTGCAGTTACTTTGTTGGGTTTTAATCTCAAAGTAAGTTCTATTACTAACATTTTAAAATAAATTGTTATAGATTAGGTCTTGACGCCGCAGATTACCACAAGATATCAATGATTAGGGCTTACTGCCTAAATTTAAGTACGACATTAAACGTGTGTTTTTAGAGGCTAAGACTATATCTTGCAGTTACTTTGTTGGGTTTTAATCTCAAAGTAAATTCTATTACTTACATTTTAGAATAAATTGTTATAAACTAGGTCTTGACGCCGCAGATTACCATAAAAAATTAGTGATTTAGTCTTACTGTCTAAATTAAAGTGCGACATTAAATGTGTGTTTCTAGAGGCTAAGACTATATCTTGCAGTTACACGGTTAGGTTTTATTCTCAAAGTAAGTTCTATTACTAACATTTTAAAATAAATTGTTATAGATTAGGTCTTGACGCCGCAGACTTCCACAAGATATCAATGATTAGGGATTACTGCCTAAATTTAAGTACGACATTAAAAGTGTGTTTTTAGAAGCTAAGACTACATCTTGCAGTTACTTGGTTGGGTATTAATCTCAAAGTAAGTTCTATTACTTACATTTTAGAATAAATTGTTATAGACTAGGTCTTGGCGCCGCAGATTACCATAAAAAATCAATGATTAGGGCTTACTGTCTAAATTTAAGTGTGTCATTAGACGTGTGTGTTTTAGAGGCTAAGACTATATTTCGCAGTTACATTGTTAGGTTTTAATCTCAAAGTAAGTTTTATTACCTTCATTTTAGAATAAATTGTTATAGACTAGGTCTTGACACCGCAGATTACCATAAGATATCAATGATTGGGGCTTACTGTCTAAATTTAAGTGCGACAATATACGTGTGTTTTGAGAGGCTAAGACTATATCTTGCAGTTACATGGTTAGGTTTTAATATCAAAGTAAGTTGTATTACCTTCATTTTAGGATAAATTGTTATAGATTAGGTCTTGACGCCGCAGATTACTACAAGATATCAATGATTAGGGCTTACTGCCTAAATTTAAGTACGACATTAAACGTGTGTTTCTAGAGGCTAAGACTATATCTTGCAGTTACTTTGTTGGGTTTTAATCTCAAAGTAAATTCTATTACTTACATTTTAGAATAAATTGTTATAAACTAGGTCTTGACGCCGCGTATTACAATAAGAAATCAATAATTAGGGCTTACTATCTAAATTTAAGTGCGACATTAAACGTGTGTTTTTAGAGGCTAAGACAATATCTTGCAGTTAAATTGTTAGGTTTTAATCTCAAAGTAAGTTTTATTACCTTCATTTTAGAATAAATTGTTATAGACTAGGTCTTGACACCGCAGATTACCATAAGATATCAATGATTGGGGCTTACTGTCTAAATTTAAGTGCGACAATATACGTGTGTTTCGAGAGGCTAAGACTATATCTTGCAGTTACATGGTTAGGTTTTAATATCAAAGTAAGTTGTATTACCTTCATTTTAGGATAAATTGTTATAGATTAGGTCTTGACGCCGCAGATTACTACAAGATATCAATGATTAGGGCTTACTGCCTAAATTTAAGTACGACATTAAACGTGTGTTTCTAGAGGCTAAGACTATATCTTGCAGTTACTTTGTTGGGTTTTAATCTCAAAGTAAATTCTATTACTTACATTTTAGAATAAATTGTTATAAACTAGGTCTTGACGCCGCGTATTACAATAAGAAATCAATAATTAGGGCTTACTATCTAAATTTAAGTGCGACATTAAACGTGTGTTTTAAGAGGCTAAGACAATATCTTGCAGTTACATGGCTAGGTTTAAATCTCAAAGTAAGTTTTTTAACTTACATGTGAGTGTTAATTTTTATAGATTAGGTCTTGACGCCGCAGATTAACACAAGATATCAATGATTAGGGCTTACAGTCTAAATTTAAGTGCGACAATTTATGTGTGTTTTGAGAGGCTAAGACTATATCTTGCAGTTACTTGGTTGGGTTTTAATCTCAAAGTAAGTTCTATTACCTTGATTTTAGAATAAATTGTTATAGATTAGGTCTTGACGCCGCAGATTACCACAGGATATCAATGATTAGGGCTTACTGTCTAAATTTAAGTGCGACATTATACGTGTGTTTTTAGAGGCTAAGACAATATCTTGCAGTTACATGGCTAGGTTTAATTCTCAAAGTAAGTTTTTTAACTTACATGTGAGTGTTAATTGTTATAGATTAGGTCTTGACGCCGCAGATTAACACAAGATATCAATGATTAGGGCTTACTGTCTAAATTTAAGTGCGACATTAAACGTGTGTTTTTTAGAGGCTAAGACTATATCTTGCAGTTACATGGTTAGGTTTTAATCTCAAAGTAAGTTCTATTACCTTCATTTTAGAATAAATTGTTATAGACTAGGTCTTGACACCGCAGATTACCATAAGATATCAATGATTGGGGCTTACTGTCTAAATTTAAGTGCGGCAATATAAGTGTGTTTTGAGAGGCTAAGACTGTATCTTGCAGTTACATGGTTAGGTTTTAATATCAAAGTAAGTTGTATTACCTTCATTTTAGGATAAATTGTTATAGATTAGGTCTTGACGCCGCAGATTACCACAAGATATCAATGATTAGGGCTTACTGCCTAAATTTAAGTACGACATTAAACGTGTGTTTTTAGAGGCTAAGACTATATCTTGCAGTTACTTTGTTGGGTTTTAATCTCAAAGTAAATTCTATTACTTACATTTTAGAATAAATTGTTATAAACTAGGTCTTGACGCCGCAGATTACCATAAAAAATTAGTGATTTAGTCTTACTATCTAAATTAAAGTGCGACATTAAATGTGTGTTTCTAGAGGCTAAGACTATATCTTGCAGTTACACGGTTAGGTTTTATTCTCAAAGTAAGTTCTATTACTAACATTTTAAAATAAATTGTTATAGATTAGGTCTTGACGCCGCAGACTTCCACAAGATATCAATGATTAGGGCTTACTGTCTAAATTTAAGTGTGACATTAGACGTATGTGTTTTGAGAGGCTAAGACTGTATCTTGCAGTTACATGGTTAGGTTTTAATATCAAAGTAAGTTGTATTACCTTCATTTTAGGATAAATTGTTATAGATTAGGTCTTGACGCCGCAGATTACCACAAGATATCAATGATTAGGGCTTACTGCCTAAATTTAAGTACGACATTAAACGTGTGTTTTTAGAGGCTAAGACTATATCTTGCAGTTACTTTGTTGGGTTTTTAATCTCAAAGTAATTTCTATTACTAACATTTTAAAATAAATTGTTATAGATTAGGTCTTGACGCCGCAGACTTCCACAAGATATCAATGATTAGGGCTTACTGTCTAAATTTAAGTGTGACATTAGACGTGTGTGTTTTAGAGGCTAAGACTATATCTCGCAGTTACATTTTTAGGTTTTAATCTCAAAGTAAGTTCTATTACCTTCATTTTAGAATAAATTGTTATAAACTAGGTCTTGACGCCGCAGATTACCATAAAAAATTAGTGATGTAGTCTTACTGTCTAAATTAAAGTGCGACATTAAATGTGTGTTTCTAGAGGCTAAGACTATATCTTGCAGTTACACAGTTAGGTTTTAATCTCAAAGTAAGTTCTATTACCTTGATTTTAGAATAAATTGTTATAGATTAGGTCTTGACGCCGCAGATTACCACAGGATATCAATGATTAGGGCTTACTGTCTAAATTTAAGTGCGACATTATACGTGTGTTTTTAGAGGCTAAGACAATATCTTGCAGTTACATGGCTAGGTTTAAATCTCAAAGTAAGTTTTTTAACTTACATGTGAGTGTTAATTGTTATAGATTAGGTCTTAACGCCGCAGATTAACACAAGATATCAATGATTAGGGCTTACTGTCTAAATTTAAGTGCGACATTAAACGTGTGTTTTTAGAGGCTAAGACTATATCTTGCAGTAACATGGTTAGGTTTTAATCTCAAAGTAAGTTCTATTACTTACATGTGAGTGTTAATTGTAATAGATTAGATCTTGAAGCCACAGATTAATACAAAAATTCAATGATTAGGGCTTACTACCAAAATTTAAGTGCGACATTAATCGTGTGTTTCTAGAGGCTTAGACTATCTATATCTTGCAGTTACATGGTTAGGTTTTAATCTCAAAGTAAGTTCTATTACTTACATGTGAGTGTTAATTGTAATAAATTAGATCTTGACGCCGCAGATTAATACAAAAAATAATGATTAGGGCTTACTACCAAAATTTAAGTGCGACATTAAACGTGTGTTTCTAGAGGCTAAGACTATATCTTGCAGTTACATGGTTAGGTTTTTAATAATAATACCACGTTTTACATCAAATACTGACACACTTAAAAGTAGGAAATTCAATAAAATAATTCATTAAATATAAGATTTCTAAGGTTTTATTCCAACAAAAAATTATAAAATATTATGTTAAAAAATGAATTTTAATACCACATTTTACATCAAATATTGACACACCTAAAGTAAGAAATAAAAAAAAATCATTCCTAAAATGCATGATTTCTAGGGTTTTATTTTAACAAAAATTTGTAAATTTAATATAAAAAAAATATTTTAATACCACATTTTACAACAAATATTGACACAGCTAAAAGTAGGAAATTCAATAAAATAATTCATAAAATATAAGATTTCTAAGGTTTTATTCTAACAAAAATTATAAAATATTATGTTAAAAAATGTATTTTAAGACCACATTTTACATCAAGTATTGTCACATCTAAAGTTAGAAATTCAAAAAAATCAATCATAAAATGCAAGATTTCTGAGGTATTATATTAACAAAAATTATTAAATTTCATATCAAAAAATGTATTTTAATACCACATTTTTCATCAAATATTGACACACCTAAAGTTAGAAATTAAAAAAAAATAAATCCTAAAATGCATGATTTCTAGGGTTTTATTTTAACAAAAATTTGTAAATTTTATATCAAAAAATGTTTTTTAATACCACATTTTACATCAAATTATGACACACCTAAAACTAGGAAATTCAATAAAATAATTCATAAAATATAAGATTTCGAAGGTTTTAATAGGTCTTGTCGCCGCAGATTATCAAAAGAAATCAATGATTAGGGCTTACTGTCTAAATTTAAGTGCGACATTTAACGTGTGTTTTTAGAGGCTAAGACTATATTTTTGCAGTTACTTGGTTGGGTATTAATCTCAAAGTAAGTTCTATTACCTTCATTTTAGAATAAATTGTTATAGACTAGGTCTTGACACCGCAGATTACCATAAGATATCAATGATTGGGGCTTACTGTCTAAATTTAAGTGCGACAATATAAGTGTGTTTTGAGAGGCTAAGACTGTATCTTGCAGTTACATGGTTAGGTTTTAATATCAAATTAAGTTGTATTACCTTCATTTTAGGATAAATTGTTATAGATTAGGTCTTGACGCCGCAGATTACCACAAGATATCAATGATTAGGGCTTACTGCCTAAATTGAAGTACGACATTAAACGTGTGTTTTTAGAGGCTAAGACTATATCTTGCAGTTACTTTGTTGGGTTTTAATCTCAAAGTAAGTTCTATTACTAACATTTTAAAATAAATTGTTATAGATTAGGTCTTGACGCCGCAGATTACCACAAGATATCAATGATTAGGGCTTACTGCCTAAATTTAAGTACGACATTAAACGTGTGTTTTTAGAGGCTAAGACTATATCTTGCAGTTACTTTGTTGGGTTTTAATCTCAAAGTAAATTCTATTACTTACATTTTAGAATAAATTGTTATAAACTAGGTCTTGACGCCGCAGATTACCATAAAAAATTAGTGATTTAGTCTTACTGTCTAAATTAAAGTGCGACATTAAATGTGTGTTTCTAGAGGCTAAGACTATATCTTGCAGTTACACGGTTAGGTTTTATTCTCAAAGTAAGTTCTATTACTAACATTTTAAAATAAATTGTTATAGATTAGGTCTTGACGCCGCAGACTTCCACAAGATATCAATGATTAGGGATTACTGCCTAAATTTAAGTACGACATTAAAAGTGTGTTTTTAGAAGCTAAGACTACATCTTGCAGTTACTTGGTTAGGTTTTAATCTCAAAGTAAGTTTTATTACCTTCATTTTAGAATAAATTGTTATAGACTAGGTCTTGACACCGCAGATTACCATAAGATATCAATGATTGGGGCTTACTGTCTAAATTTAAGTGCGACAATATACGTGTGTTTTGAGAGGCTAAGACTATATCTTGCAGTTACATGGTTAGGTTTTAATATCAAAGTAAGTTGTATTACCTTCATTTTAGGATAAATTGTTATAGATTAGGTCTTGACGCCGCAGATTACTACAAGATATCAATGATTAGGGCTTACTGCCTAAATTTAAGTACGACATTAAACGTGTGTTTCTAGAGGCTAAGACTATATCTTGCAGTTACTTTGTTGGGTTTTAATCTCAAAGTAAATTCTATTACTTACATTTTAGAATAAATTGTTATAAACTAGGTCTTGACGCCGCGTATTACAATAAGAAATCAATAATTAGGGCTTACTATCTAAATTTAAGTGCGACATTAAACGTGTGTTTTAAGAGGCTAAGACAATATCTTGCAGTTACATGGCTAGGTTTAAATCTCAAAGTAAGTTTTTTAACTTACATGTGAGTGTTAATTTTTATAGATTAGGTCTTGACGCCGCAGATTAACACAAGATATCAATGATTAGGGCTTACAGTCTAAATTTAAGTGCGACAATTTACGTGTGTTTTGAGAGGCTAAGACTGTATCTTGCAGTTACATGGTTAAGTTTTAATATCAAAGTAAGTTGTATTACCTTCATTTTAGGATAAATTGTTATAGATTAGGTCTTGACGCCGCAGATTACCACAAGATATCAATGATTAGGGCTTACTGCCTAAATTTAAGTACGACATTAAACGTGTGTTTTTAGAGGCTAAGACTATATCTTGCAGTTACTTTGTTGGGTTTTAATCTCAAAGTAAATTCTATTACTTACATTTTAGAATAAATTGTTATAAACTAGGTCTTGACGCCGCAGATTACCATAAAAAATTAGTGATTTAGTCTTACTGTCTAAATTAAAGTGCGACATTAAAAGTGTGTTTCTAGAGGCTAAGACTATATCTTGCAGTTACACGGTTAGGTTTTATTCTCAAAGTAAGTTCTATTACTAACATTTTAAAATAAATTGTTATAGATTAGGTCTTGACGCCGCAGACTTCCACAAGATATCAATGATTAGGGCTTACTGTCTAAATTTAAGTGTGACATTAGACGTGTGTGTTTTAGGGGCTAAGACTATATCTCGCAGTTACATTGTTAGGTTTTAATCTCAAAGTAAGTTCTATTACCTTCATTTTAGAATAAATTGTTATAGACTAGGTCTTGACACCGCAGATTACCATAAGATATCAATGATTGGGGCTTACTGTCTAAATTTAAGTGCGACAATATAAGTGTGTTTTGAGAGGCTAAGACTGTATCTTGCAGTTACATGGTTAGGTTTTATTATCAAAGTAAGTTGTATTACCTTCATTTTAGGATAAATTGTTATAGATTAGGTCTTGACGCCGCAGATTACCACAAGATATCAATGATTAGGGCTTACTGCCTAAATTTAAGTACGACATTAAACGTGTGTTTTTAGAGGCTAAGACTATATCTTGCAGTTACTTTGTTGGGTTTTAATCTCAAAGTAATTTCTATTACTTACATTTAAGAATAAATTGTTATAAACTAGGTCTTGACGCCGCAATTTACCATAAAAAATCAATGATTAGGGCTTACTGTCTAAATTTAAGTGTGACATTAGACGTGTGTGTTTTAGAGGCTAAGACTATATTTCGCAGTTACATTGTTAGGTTTTAATCTCAAAGTAAGTTTTATTACCTTCATTTTAGAATGAATTGTTATAGACTAGGTCTTGACACCGCAGATTACCATAAGATATCAATGATTGGGGCTTACTGTCTAAATTTAAGTGTGACAATATACGTGTGTTTTGAGAGGCTAAGACTATATCTTGCAGTTACTTGGTTGGGTTTTACTCTCAAAGTAAGTTCTATTACCTTGATTTTAGAATAAATTGTTATAGATTAGGTCTTGACGCCGCAGATTACCACAGGATATCAATGATTAGGGCTTACTGTCTAAATTTAAGTGCGACATTATACGTGTGTTTTTAGAGGCTAAGACTATATCTTGCAGTTACTTGGTTGGGTTTTAATCTCAAAGTAAGTTCTATTACCTTGATTTTAGAATAAATTGTTATAGATTAGGTCTTGACGCCGCAGATTACCACAGGATATCAATGATTAGGAATTACTGCCTAAATTTAAGTACGACATTAAACGTGTGTTTTTAGAGGCTAAGACTATATCTTGCAGTTACTTTGTTGGGTTCTAATCTCAAAGTAAATTCTATTACCTTCATTTTAGGATAAATAGTTATAGATTAGGTCTTGACGCCGCAGATTACCACAAGATATCAATGATTAGGGCTTACTGCCTAAATTTAAGTACGACATTAAACGTGTGTTTTTAGAGGCTAAGACTATATCTTGCAGTTACTTTGTTGGGTTTTAATCTCAAAGTAAATTCTATTACCTTCATTTTAGGGTAAATTGTTATATATTAGGTCTTGACGCCGCAGATTACCATAAAAAATCAATGATTAGGGCTTACTATCTAAATTTAAGTGCGACATTATAGGTGTGTTTTTAGAGGCTAAGACTATATCTTGCAGTTACATGGTTAGGTTTTAATATCAAAGTAAGTTGTATTACCTTCATTTTAGGATAAATTGTTTTAGATTAAGTCTTGACGCCGCAGATTACCACAAGATATCAATGATTAGGGCTTACTGCCTAAATTTAAGTACGACATTAAAAGTGTGTTTTTAGAGGCTAAGACTACATCTTGCAGTTACTTGGTTGGGTATTAATCTCAAAGTAAGTTTTATTACTTACATTTTAGAATAAATTGTTATAGACTAGGTCTTGACGCCGCAGATTACCATAAGATATCAATGATTGGGGCTTACTGTCTAAATTTAAGTGCGACAATATATGTGTGTTTTGAAAGGCTAAGACTATATCTTGCAGTTACTTGGTTGGGTTTTAATCTCAAAGTAAGTTCTATTACCTTGATTATAGAATAAATTGTTATAGATTAGGTCTTGACGCCGCAGATTACCACAGGATATCAATGATTAGGGCTTACTGCCTAAATTTAAGTACGACATTATACGTGTGTTTTTAGAGGCTAAGACTATATCTTGCAGTTACTTGGTTGGGTTTTAATCTCAAAGTAAGTTCTATTACCTTGATTTTAGAATAAATTGTTATAGATTAGGTCTTGACGCCGCAGATTACCACAAGATATCAATGATTAGGGCTTACTGCCTAAATTTAAGTACGACATTAAAAGTGTGTTTTTAGAGGCTAAGACTACATCTTGCAGTTACTTGGTTGGGTATTAATCTCAAAGTAAGTTTTATTACTTACATTTTAGAATAAATTGTTATAGACTAGGTCTTGACGCCGCAGATTACCATAAGATATCAATGATTGGGGCTTACTGTCTAAATTTAAGTGCGACAATATACGTGTGTTTTGAAAGGCTAAGACTATATCTTGCAGTTACTTGGTTGGGTTTTAATCTCAAAGTAAGTTCTATTACCTTGATTATAGAATAAATTGTTATAGATTAGGTCTTGACGCCGCAGATTACCACAGGATATCAATGATTAGGGCTTACTGCCTAAATTTAAGTACGACATTAAACGTGTGTTTTTAGAGGCTAAGACTATATCTTGCAGTTACTTTGTTGGGTTTTAATCTCAAAGTAATTTCTATTACTTACATTTAAGAATAAATTGTTATAAACTAGGTCTTGACACCGCAGATTACCATAAGATATCAATGATTGGGGCTTACTGTCTAAATTTAAGTGCGACAATATACGTGTGTTTTGAGAGGCTAAGACTATATCTTGCAGTTACATGGTTAGGTTTTAATATCAAAGTAAGTTGTATTACCTTCATTTTAGGATAAATTGTTATAGATTAGGTCTTGACGCCGCAGATTACTACAAGATATCAATGATTAGGGCTTACTGCCTAAATTTAAGTACGACATTAAACGTGTGTTTCTAGAGGCTAAGACTATATCTTGCAGTTACTTTGTTGGGTTTTAATCTCAAAGTAAATTCTATTACTTACATTTTAGAATAAATTGTTATAAACTAGGTCTTGACGCCGTATATTACAATAAGAAATCAATAATTAGGGCTTACTATCTAAATTTAAGTGCGACATTAAACGTGTGTTTTTAGAGGCTAAGACAATATCTTGCAGTTAAATTGTTAGGTTTTAATCTCAAAGTAAGTTTTATTACCTTCATTTTAGAATAAATTGTTATAGACTAGGTCTTGACACCGCAGATTACCATAAGATATCAATGATTGGGGCTTACTGTCTAAATTTAAGTGCGACAATATACGTGTGTTTTGAGAGGCTAAGACTATATCTTGCAGTTACATGGTTAGGTTTTAATATCAAAGTAAGTTGTATTACCTTCATTTTAGGATAAATTGTTATAGATTAGGTCTTGACGCCGCAGATTACTACAAGATATCAATGATTAGGGCTTACTGCCTAAATTTAAGTACGACATTAAACGTGTGTTTCTAGAGGCTAAGACTATATCTTGCAGTTACTTTGTTGGGTTTTAATCTCAAAGTAAATTCTATTACTTACATTTTAGAATAAATTGTTATAAACTAGGTCTTGACGCCGCGTATTACAATAAGAAATCAATAATTAGGGCTTACTATCTAAATTTAAGTGCGACATTAAACGTGTGTTTTAAGAGGCTAAGACAATATCTTGCAGTTACATGGCTAGGTTTAAATCTCAAAGTAAGTTTTTTAACTTACATGTGAGTGTTAATTTTTATAGATTAGGTCTTGACGCCGCAGATTAACACAAGATATCAATGATTAGGGCTTACAGTCTAAATTTAAGTGCGACAATTTATGTGTGTTTTGAGAGGCTAAGACTGTATCTTGCAGTTACATGGTTAAGTTTTAATATCAAAGTAAGTTGTATTACCTTCATTTTAGGATAAATTGTTATAGATTAGGTCTTGACGCCGCAGATTACCACAAGATATCAATGATTAGGGCTTACTGCCTAAATTTAAGTACGACATTAAACGTGTGTTTTTAGAGGCTAAGACTATATCTTGCAGTTACTTTGTTGGGTTTTAATCTCAAAGTAAATTCTATTACTTACATTTTAGAATAAATTGTTATAAACTAGGTCTTGACGCCGCAGATTACCATAAAAAATTAGTGATTTAGTCTTACTGTCTAAATTAAAGTGCGACATTAAAAGTGTGTTTCTAGAGGCTAAGACTATATCTTGCAGTTACACGGTTAGGTTTTATTCTCAAAGTAAGTTCTATTACTAACATTTTAAAATAAATTGTTATAGATTAGGTCTTGACGCCGCAGACTTCCACAAGATATCAATGATTAGGGCTTACTGCCTAAATTTAAGTACGACATTAAACGTGTGTTTCTAGAGGCTAAGACTATATCTTGCAGTTACTTTGTTGGGTTTTAATCTCAAAGTAAATTCTATTACTTACATTTTAGAATAAATTGTTATAAACTAGGTCTTGACGCCGCGTATTACAATAAGAAATCAATAATTAGGGCTTACTATCTAAATTTAAGTGCGACATTAAACGTGTGTTTTAAGAGGCTAAGACAATATCTTGCAGTTACATGGCTAGGTTTAAATCTCAAAGTAAGTTTTTTAACTTACATGTGAGTGTTAATTTTTATAGATTAGGTCTTGACGCCGCAGATTAACACAAGATATCAATGATTAGGGCTTACAGTCTAAATTTAAGTGCGACAATTTACGTGTGTTTTGAGAGGCTAAGACTGTATCTTGCAGTTACATGGTTAAGTTTTAATATCAAAGTAAGTTGTATTACCTTCATTTTAGGATAAATTGTTATAGATTAGGTCTTGACGCCGCAGATTACCACAAGATATCAATGATTAGGGCTTACTGCCTAAATTTAAGTACGACATTAAACGTGTGTTTTTAGAGGCTAAGACTATATCTTGCAGTTACTTTGTTGGGTTTTAATCTCAAAGTAAATTCTATTACTTACATTTTAGAATAAATTGTTATAAACTAGGTCTTGACGCCGCAGATTACCATAAAAAATTAGTGATTTAGTCTTACTGTCTAAATTAAAGTGCGACATTAAAAGTGTGTTTCTAGAGGCTAAGACTATATCTTGCAGTTACACGGTTAGGTTTTATTCTCAAAGTAAGTTCTATTACTAACATTTTAAAATAAATTGTTATAGATTAGGTCTTGACGCCGCAGACTTCCACAAGATATCAATGATTAGGGCTTACTGTCTAAATTTAAGTGTGACATTAGACGTGTGTGTTTTAGAGGCTAAGACTATATCTCGCAGTTACATTGTTAGGTTTTAATCTCAAAGTAAGTTCTATTACCTTCATTTTAGAATAAATTATTATAGACTAGGTCTTGACACCGCAGATTACCATAAGATATCAATGATTGGGGCTTACTGTCTAAATTTAAGTGCGACAATATAAGTGTGTTTTGAGAGGCTAAGACTGTATCTTGCAGTTACATGGTTAGGTTTTATTATCAAAGTAAGTTGTATTACCTTCATTTTAGGATAAATTGTTATAGATTAGGTCTTGACGCCGCAGATTACCACAAGATATCAATGATTAGGGCTTACTGCCTAAATTTAAGTACGACATTAAACGTGTGTTTTTAGAGGCTAAGACTATATCTTGCAGTTACTTTGTTGGGTTTTAATCTCAAAGTAATTTCTATTACTTACATTTAAGAATAAATTGTTATAAACTAGGTCTTGACGCCGCAATTTACCATAAAAAATCAATGATTAGGGCTTACTGTCTAAATTTAAGTGTGACATTAGACGTGTGTGTTTTAGAGGCTAAGACTATATTTCGCAGTTACATTGTTAGGTTTTAATCTCAAAGTAAGTTTTATTACCTTCATTTTAGAATGAATTGTTATAGACTAGGTCTTGACACCGCAGATTACCATAAGATATCAATGATTGGGGCTTACTGTCTAAATTTAAGTGTGACAATATACGTGTGTTTTGAGAGGCTAAGACTATATCTTGCAGTTACTTGGTTGGGTTTTACTCTCAAAGTAAGTTCTATTACCTTGATTTTAGAATAAATTGTTATAGATTAGGTCTTGACGCCGCAGATTACCACAGGATATCAATGATTAGGGCTTACTGTCTAAATTTAAGTGCGACATTATACGTGTGTTTTTAGAGGCTAAGACTATATCTTGCAGTTACTTGGTTGGGTTTTAATCTCAAAGTAAGTTCTATTACCTTGATTTTAGAATAAATTGTTATAGATTAGGTCTTGACGCCGCAGATTACCACAGGATATCAATGATTAGGAATTACTGCCTAAATTTAAGTACGACATTAAACGTGTGTTTTTAGAGGCTAAGACTATATCTTGCAGTTACTTTGTTGGGTTCTAATCTCAAAGTAAATTCTATTACCTTCATTTTAGGATAAATAGTTATAGATTAGGTCTTGACGCCGCAGATTACCACAAGATATCAATGATTAGGGCTTACTGCCTAAATTTAAGTACGACATTAAACGTGTGTTTTTAGAGGCTAAGACTATATCTTGCAGTTACTTTGTTGGGTTTTAATCTCAAAGTAAATTCTATTACCTTCATTTTAGGGTAAATTGTTATATATTAGGTCTTGACGCCGCAGATTACCATAAAAAATCAATGATTAGGGCTTACTATCTAAATTTAAGTGCGACATTATAGGTGTGTTTTTAGAGGCTAAGACTATATCTTGCAGTTACATGGTTAGGTTTTAATATCAAAGTAAGTTGTATTACCTTCATTTTAGGATAAATTGTTTTAGATTAAGTCTTGACGCCGCAGATTACCACAAGATATCAATGATTAGGGCTTACTGCCTAAATTTAAGTACGACATTAAAAGTGTGTTTTTAGAGGCTAAGACTACATCTTGCAGTTACTTGGTTGGGTATTAATCTCAAAGTAAGTTTTATTACTTACATTTTAGAATAAATTGTTATAGACTAGGTCTTGACGCCGCAGATTACCATAAGATATCAATGATTGGGGCTTACTGTCTAAATTTAAGTGCGACAATATATGTGTGTTTTGAAAGGCTAAGACTATATCTTGCAGTTACTTGGTTGGGTTTTAATCTCAAAGTAAGTTCTATTACCTTGATTATAGAATAAATTGTTATAGATTAGGTCTTGACGCCGCAGATTACCACAGGATATCAATGATTAGGGCTTACTGCCTAAATTTAAGTACGACATTATACGTGTGTTTTTAGAGGCTAAGACTATATCTTGCAGTTACTTGGTTGGGTTTTAATCTCAAAGTAAGTTCTATTACCTTGATTTTAGAATAAATTGTTATAGATTAGGTCTTGACGCCGCAGATTACCACAGGATATCAATGATTAGGGCTTACTGCCTAAATTTAAGTACGACATTAAAAGTGTGTTTTTAGAGGCTAAGACTACATCTTGCAGTTACTTGGTTGGGTATTAATCTCAAAGTAAGTTCTATTACTTACATTTTAGAATAAATTGTTATAGACTAGGTCTTGACGCCGCAGATTACCATAAGATATCAATGATTGGGGCTTACTGTCTAAATTTAAGTGCGACAATATACGTGTGTTTTGAAAGGCTAAGACTATATCTTGCAGTTACTTGGTTGGGTTTTAATCTCAAAGTAAGTTCTATTACCTTGATTATAGAATAAATTGTTATAGATTAGGTCTTGACGCCGCAGATTACCACAGGATATCAATGATTAGGGCTTACTGCCTAAATTTAAGTACGACATTAAACGTGTGTTTTTAGAGGCTAAGACTATATCTTGCAGTTACTTTGTTGGGTTTTAATCTCAAAGTAATTTCTATTACTTACATTTAAGAATAAATTGTTATAAACTAGGTCTTGATACCGCAGATTACCATAAGATATCAATGATTGGGGCTTACTGTCTAAATTTAAGTGCGACAATATACGTGTGTTTTGAGAGGCTAAGACTATATCTTGCAGTTACATGGTTAGGTTTTAATATCAAAGTAAGTTGTATTACCTTCATTTTAGGATAAATTGTTATAGATTAGGTCTTGACGCCGCAGATTACTACAAGATATCAATGATTAGGGCTTACTGCCTAAATTTAAGTACGACATTAAACGTGTGTTTCTAGAGGCTAAGACTATATCTTGCAGTTACTTTGTTGGGTTTTAATCTCAAAGTAAATTCTATTACTTACATTTTAGAATAAATTGTTATAAACTAGGTCTTGACGCCGTATATTACAATAAGAAATCAATAATTAGGGCTTACTATCTAAATTTAAGTGCGACATTAAACGTGTGTTTTTAGAGGCTAAGACAATATCTTGCAGTTAAATTGTTAGGTTTTAATCTCAAAGTAAGTTTTATTACCTTCATTTTAGAATAAATTGTTATAGACTAGGTCTTGACACCGCAGATTACCATAAGATATCAATGATTGGGGCTTACTGTCTAAATTTAAGTGCGACAATATACGTGTGTTTTGAGAGGCTAAGACTATATCTTGCAGTTACATGGTTAGGTTTTAATATCAAAGTAAGTTGTATTACCTTCATTTTAGGATAAATTGTTATAGATTAGGTCTTGACGCCGCAGATTACTACAAGATATCAATGATTAGGGCTTACTGCCTAAATTTAAGTACGACATTAAACGTGTGTTTCTAGAGGCTAAGACTATATCTTGCAGTTACTTTGTTGGGTTTTAATCTCAAAGTAAATTCTATTACTTACATTTTAGAATAAATTGTTATAAACTAGGTCTTGACGCCGCGTATTACAATAAGAAATCAATAATTAGGGCTTACTATCTAAATTTAAGTGCGACATTAAACGTGTGTTTTAAGAGGCTAAGACAATATCTTGCAGTTACATGGCTAGGTTTAAATCTCAAAGTAAGTTTTTTAACTTACATGTGAGTGTTAATTTTTATAGATTAGGTCTTGACGCCGCAGATTAACACAAGATATCAATGATTAGGGCTTACAGTCTAAATTTAAGTGCGACAATTTATGTGTGTTTTGAGAGGCTAAGACTGTATCTTGCAGTTACATGGTTAAGTTTTAATATCAAAGTAAGTTGTATTACCTTCATTTTAGGATAAATTGTTATAGATTAGGTCTTGACGCCGCAGATTACCACAAGATATCAATGATTAGGGCTTACTGCCTAAATTTAAGTACGACATTAAACGTGTGTTTTTAGAGGCTAAGACTATATCTTGCAGTTACTTTGTTGGGTTTTAATCTCAAAGTAAATTCTATTACTTACATTTTAGAATAAATTGTTATAAACTAGGTCTTGACGCCGCAGATTACCATAAAAAATTAGTGATTTAGTCTTACTGTCTAAATTAAAGTGCGACATTAAAAGTGTGTTTCTAGAGGCTAAGACTATATCTTGCAGTTACACGGTTAGGTTTTATTCTCAAAGTAAGTTCTATTACTAACATTTTAAAATAAATTGTTATAGATTAGGTCTTGACGCCGCAGACTTCCACAAGATATCAATGATTAGGGCTTACTGTCTAAATTTAAGTGTGACATTAGACGTGTGTGTTTTAGAGGCTAAGACTATATCTCGCAGTTACATTGTTAGGTTTTAATCTCAAAGTAAGTTCTATTACCTTCATTTTAGAATAAATTGTTATAGACTAGGTCTTGACACCGCAGATTACCATAAGATATCAATGATTGGGGCTTACTGTCTAAATTTAAGTGCGACAATATAAGTGTGTTTGGAGAGGCTAAGACTGTATCTTGCAGTTACATGGTTAGGTTTTATTATCAAAGTAAGTTGTATTACCTTCATTTTAGGATAAATTGTTATAGATTAGGTCTTGACGCCGCAGATTACCACAAGATATCAATGATTAGGGCTTACTGCCTAAATTTAAGTACGACATTAAACGTGTGTTTTTAGAGGCTAAGACTATATCTTGCAGTTACTTTGTTGGGTTTTAATCTCAAAGTAATTTCTATTACTTACATTTAAGAATAAATTGTTATAAACTAGGTCTTGACGCCGCAATTTACCATAAAAAATCAATGATTAGGGCTTACTGTCTAAATTTAAGTGTGACATTAGACGTGTGTGTTTTAGAGGCTAAGACTATATTTCGCAGTTACATTGTTAGGTTTTAATCTCAAAGTAAGTTTTATTACCTTCATTTTAGAATGAATTGTTATAGACTAGGTCTTGACACCGTAGATTACCATAAGATATCAATGATTGGGGCTTACTGTCTAAATTTAAGTGCGACAATATACGTGTGTTTTGAGAGGCTAAGACTATATCTTGCAGTTACTTGGTTGGGTTTTACTCTCAAAGTAAGTTCTATTACCTTGATTTTAGAATAAATTGTTATAGATTAGGTCTTGACGCCGCAGATTACCACAGGATATCAATGATTAGGGCTTACTGTCTAAATTTAAGTGCGACATTATACGTGTGTTTTTAGAGGCTAAGACTATATCTTGCAGTTACTTGGTTGGGTTTTAATCTCAAAGTAAGTTCTATTACCTTGATTTTAGAATAAATTGTTATAGATTAGGTCTTGACGCCGCAGATTACCACAGGATATCAATGATTAGGAATTACTGCCTAAATTTAAGTACGACATTAAACGTGTGTTTTTAGAGGCTAAGACTATATCTTGCAGTTACTTTGTTGGGTTCTAATCTCAAAGTAAATTCTATTACCTTCATTTTAGGATAAATAGTTATAGATTAGGTCTTGACGCCGCAGATTACCACAAGATATCAATGATTAGGGCTTACTGCCTAAATTTAAGTACGACATTAAACGTGTGTTTTTAGAGGCTAAGACTATATCTTGCAGTTACTTTGTTGGGTTTTAATCTCAAAGTAAATTCTATTACCTTCATTTTAGGATAAATTGTTATATATTAGGTCTTGACGCCGCAGATTACCATAAAAAATCAATGATTAGGGCTTACTATCTAAATTTAAGTGCGACATTATAGGTGTGTTTTTAGAGGCTAAGACTATATCTTGCAGTTACATGGTTAGGTTTTAATATCAAAGTAAGTTGTATTACCTTCATTTTAGGATAAATTGTTTTAGATTAGGTCTTGACGCCGCAGATTACCACAAGATATCAATGATTAGGGCTTACTGCCTAAATTTAAGTACGACATTAAAAGTGTGTTTTTAGAGGCTAAGACTACATCTTGCAGTTACTTGGTTGGGTATTAATCTCAAAGTAAGTTTTATTACATACATTTTAGAATAAATTGTTATAGACTAGGTCTTGACGCCGCAGATTACCATAAGATATCAATGATTGGGGCTTACTGTCTAAATTTAAGTGCGACAATATATGTGTGTTTTGAAAGGCTAAGACTATATCTTGCAGTTACTTGGTTGGGTTTTAATCTCAAAGTAAGTTCTATTACCTTGATTATAGAATAAATTGTTATAGATTAAGTCTTGACGCCGCAGATTACCACAGGATATCAATGATTAGGGCTTACTGCCTAAATTTAAGTACGACATTATACGTGTGTTTTTAGAGGCTAAGACTATATCTTGCAGTTACTTGGTTGGGTTTTAATCTCAAAGTAAGTTCTATTACCTTGATTTTAGAATAAATTGTTATAGATTAGGTCTTGACGCCGCAGATTACCACAGGATATCAATGATTAGGGCTTACTGCCTAAATTTAAGTACGACATTAAAAGTGTGTTTTTAGAGGCTAAGACTACATCTTGCAGTTACTTGGTTGGGTATTAATCTCAAAGTAAGTTTTATTACTTACATTTTAGAATAAATTGTTATAGACTAGGTCTTGACGCCGCAGATTACCATAAGATATCAATGATTGGGGCTTACTGTCTAAATTTAAGTGCGACAATATACGTGTGTTTTGAAAGGCTAAGACTATATCTTGCAGTTACTTGGTTGGGTTTTAATCTCAAAGTAAGTTCTATTACCTTGATTATAGAATAAATTGTTATAGGTTAGGTCTTGACGCCGCAGATTACCACAGGATATCAATGATTAGGGCTTACTGCCTAAATTTAAGTACGACATTAAACGTGTGTTTTTAGAGGCTAAGACTATATCTTGCAGTTACTTTGTTGGGTTTTAATCTCAAAGTAAGTTCTATTACCTTCATTTTAGAATAAATTGTTATAAACTAGGTCTTGACGCCGCAGATTACCATAAAAAATTAGTGATTTAGTCTTACTATCTAAATTTAAGTGCGACATTATAGGTGTGTTTTTAGAGGCTAAGACTATATCTTGCAGTTACATGGTTAGGTTTTAATATAAAAGTAAGTTGTATTACCTTCATTTTAGGATAAATTGTTTTAGATTAGGTCTTAACGCCGCAGATTACCACAAGATATCAATGATTAGGGCTTACTGCCTAAATTTAAGTACGACATTAAAAGTGTGTTTTTAGAGGCTAAGACTACATCTTGTAGTTACTTGGTTGGGTATTAATCTCAAAGTAAGTTCTATTACTTACATTTTAGAATAAATTGTTATAGACTAGGTCTTGACGCCGCAGATTGCCATAAGATATCAATGATTGGGGCTTACTGTCTAAATTTAAGTGCGACAATATACGTGTGTTTTGAAAGGCTAAGACTATATCTTGCAGTTACTTGGTTGGGTTTTAATCTCAAAGTAAGTTCTATTACCTTGATTTTAGAATAAATTGTTATAGATTAGGTCTTGACGCCGCAGATTACCACAGGATATCAATGATTAGGGCTTACTGCCTAAATTTAAGTACGACATTAAACGTGTGTTTTTAGAGGCTAAGACTATATCTTGCAGTTACTTTGTTGGGTTTTAATCTCAAAGTAATTTCTATTACTTACATTTAAGAATAAATTGTTATAAACTAGGTCTTGACACCGCAGATTACCATAAGATATCAATGATTGGGGCTTACTGTCTAAATTTAAGTTCGACAATATAAGTGTGTTTTGAGAGGCTAAGACTGTATCTTGCAGTTACATGGTTAGGTTTTAATATCAAAGTAAGTTGTATTACCTTCATTTTAGGATAAATTGTTATAGATTAGGTCTTGACGCCGCAGATTACCACAAGATATCAATGATTAGGGCTTACTGCCTAAATTTAAGTACGACATTAAACGTGTGTTTTTAGAGGCTAAGACTATATCTTGCAGTTACTTTGTTGGGTTTTAATCTCAAAGTAAGTTCTATTACTAACATTTTAAAATAAATTGTTATAGATTAGGTCTTGACGCCGCAGACTTCCACAAGATATCAATGATTAGGGCTTACTGTCTAAATTTAAGTGTGACATTAGACGTGTGTGTTTTAGAGGCTAAGACTATATCTCGCAGTTACATTTTTAGGTTTTAATCTCAAAGTAAGTTCTATTACCTTCATTTTAGAATAAATTGTTATAAACTAGGTCTTGACGCCGCAGATTACCATAAAAAATTAGTGATTTAGTCTTACTGTCTAAATTAAAGTGCGACATTAAATGTGTGTTTCTAGAGGCTAAGACTATATCTTGCAGTTACACGGTTAGGTTTTAATCTCAAAGTAAGTTCTATTACCTTGCTTTTAGAATAAATTGTTATAGATTAGGTCTTGACGCCGCAGATTACCACAGGATATCAATGATTAGGGCTTACTGTCTAAATTTAAGTGCGACATTGTACGTGTGTTTTTAGAGGCTAAGACAATATCTTGCAGTTACATGGCTAGGTTTTAATCTCAAAGTAAGTTCTATTACTTACATGTGAGTGTTAATTGTAATAGATTAGATCTTGACGCCACAGATTAATACAAAAATTCAATGATTAGGGCTTACTACCAAAATTTAAGTGCGACATTAAACGTGTGTTTCTAGAGGCTTAGACTATCTATATCTTGCAGTTACATGGTTAGGTTTTAATCTCAAAGTAAGTTCTATTACTTACATGTGAGTGTTAATTGTAATAAATTAGATCTTGACGCCGCAAATTAATACAAAAAATTATGATTAGGGCTTACTACCAAAATTTAAGTGCGACATTAAACGTGTGTTTCTAGAGGCTAAGACTATATCTTGCAGTTACATGGTTAGGTTTTTAATAATAATACCACATTTTACATCAAATACTGACACACTTAAAAGTAGGAAATTCAATAAAATAATTCATAAAATATAAGATTTCTAAGGTTTTATTCTAACAAAAATTATAAAATATTATGTTAAAAAATGAATTTTAATACCACATTTTACATCAAATATTGACACACCTAAAGTAATAAATAAAAAAAAATCATTTCTAAAATGCATGATTTCTAGGGTTTTATTTTAACAAAAATTTGTAAATTTTATATAAAAAATTTATTTTAATACCACATTTTACAACAAATATTGACACAGCTAAAAGTAGGAAATTCAATAAAATAATTCATAAAATATAAGATTTCTAAGGTTTTATTCTAACAAAAATTATAAAATATTATGTTAAAAAATGTATTTTAATACCACATTTTACATCAAGTATTGTCACATCTAAAGTTAGAAATTCAAAAAAATCAATCATAAAATGCAACATTTCTGAGGTATTATATTAACAAAAATTTGTAAATTTTATATCAAAAAATGTATTTTAATACCACATTTTTCATCAAATATTGACACACCTAAAGTTAGAAATTAAAAAAAATCAATCCTAAAATGCATGATTTCTAGGGTATTATTTTAACAAAAATTTGTAAATTTTATATAAAAAAATGTATTTTGATACCACATTTTACATCAAATTCTGACACACTTAAAAGTAGGAAATTCAATAAAATAATTCATTAAATATAAGATTTCTAAGGTTTTATTCCAACAAAAATTATAAAATATTATGTTAAAAAATGAATTTTAATACCACATTTTACATCAAATATTGACACACCTAAAGTAATAAATAAAAAAAAATCATTTCTAAAATGCATGATTTCTAGGGTTTTATTTTAACAAAAATTTGTAAATTTAATATAAAAAATTTATTTTAATACCACATTTTACAACAAATATTGACACAGCTAAAAGTAGGAAATTCAATAAAATAATTCATAAAATATAAGATTTCTAAGGTTTTATTCTAACAAAAATTATAAAATATTATGTTAAAAAATGTATTTTAAGACCACATTTTACATCAAGTATTGTCACATCTAAAGTTAGAAATTCAAAAAAATCAATCATAAAATGCAAGATTTTTGAGGTATTATATTAACAAAAATTATTAAATTTCATATCAAAAAATGTATTTTAATACCACATTTTTCATCAAATATTGACACACCTAAAGTTAGAAATTAAAAAAAATAAATCCTAAAATGCATGATTTCTAGGGTTTTATTTTAACAAAAATTTGTAAATTTTATATCAAAAAATGTTTTTTAATACCACATTTTACATCAAATTATGACACACCTAAAACTAGGAAATTCAATAAAATAATTCATAAAATATAAGATTTCGAAGGTTTTAATAGGTCTTGTCGCCGCAGATTATCAAAAGAAATCAATGATTAGGGCTTACTGTCTAAATTTAAGTGCGACATTTAACGTGTGTTTTTAGAGGCTAAGACTATATTTTGCAGTTACTTGGTTGGGTATTAATCTCAAAGTAAGTTCTATTACCTTCATTTTAGAATAAATTGTTATAGATTAGGTCTTGACGCCGCAGATTACCACAAAAAATTAATGATAAGGGCTTACTGTCTAAATTTAAGTGTGACATTAGACGTGTGTGTTTTAGAGGCTAAGACTATATCTCGCAGTTACATTGTTAGGTTTTAATCTCAAAGTAAGTTCTATTACCTTCATTTTAGAATAAATTGTTATAGACTAGGTCTTGACACCGCAGATTACCATAAGATATCAATGATTGGGGCTTACTGTCTAAATTTAAGTGCGACAATATAAGTGTGTTTTGAGAGGCTAAGACTGTATCTTGCAGTTACATGGTTAGGTTTTAATATCAAAGTAAGTTGTATTACCTTCATTTTAGGATAAATTGTTATAGATTAGGTCTTGACGCCGGAGATTACCACAAGATATCAATGATTAGGGCTTACTGCCTAAATTTAAGTACGACATTAAACGTGTGTTTTTAGAGGCTAAGACTATATCTTGCAGTTACTTTGTTGGGTTTTAATCTCAAAGTAAATTCTATTACTTACATTTTAGAATAAATTGTTATAAACTAGGTCTTGACGCCGCAGATTACCATAAAAAATTAGTGATTTAGTCTTACTGTCTAAATTAAAGTGCGACATTAAATGTGTGTTTCTAGAGGCTAAGACTATATCTTGCAGTTACACGGTTAGGTTTTATTCTCAAAGTAAGTTCTATTACTAACATTTTAAAATAAATTGTTATAGATTAGGTCTTGACGCCGCAGACTTCCACAAGATATCAATGATTAGGGCTTACTGTCTAAATTTAAGTGTGACATTAGACGTGTGTGTTTTAGAGGCTAAGACTATATTTTGCAGTTACTTGGTTGGGTATTAATCTCAAAGTAAGTTCTATTACCTTCATTTTAGAATAAATTGTTATAGATTAGGTCTTGACGCCGCAGATTACCACAAAAAATTAATGATAAGGGCTTACTGTCTAAATTTAAGTGTGACATTAGACGTGTGTGTTTTTAGAGGCTAAGACTATATTTCGCAGTTACATTGTTCGGTTTTAATCTCAAAGTAAGTTCTATTACCTTCATTTTAGAATAAATTGTTATAAACTAGGTCTTGACGCCGCAGATTACCATAAAAAATTAGTGATTTAGTCTTACTGTCTAAATTAAAGTGCGACATTAAAAGTGTGTTTCTAGAGGCTAAGACTATATCTTGCAGTTACACGGTTAGGTTTTATTCTCAAAGTAAGTTCTATTACTAACATTTTAAAATAAATTGTTATAGATTAGGTCTTGACGCCGCAGACTTCCACAAGATATCAATGATTAGGGCTTACTGTCTAAATTTAAGTGTGACATTAGACGTGTGTGTTTTAGAGGCTAAGACTATATCTCGCAGTTACATTGTTAGGTTTTAATCTCAAAGTAAGTTCTATTACCTTCATTTTAGAATAAATTGTTATAGACTAGGTCTTGACACCGCAGATTACCATAAGATATCAATGATTGGGGCTTACTGTCTAAATTTAAGTGCGACAATATAAGTGTGTTTTGAGAGGCTAAGACTGTATCTTGCAGTTACATGGTTAGGTTTTAATATCAAAGTAAGTTGTATTACCTTCATTTTAGGATAAATTGTTATAGATTAGGTCTTGACGCCGCAGATTACCACAAGATATCAATGATTAGGGCTTACTGCCTAAATTTAAGTACGACATTAAACGTGTGTTTTTAGAGGCTAAGACTATATCTTGCAGTTACTTTGTTGGGTTTTAATCTCAAAGTAAGTTCTATTACTAACATTTTAAAATAAATTGTTATAGATTAGGTCTTGACGCCGCAGACTTCCACAAGATATCAATGATTAGGGCTTACTGTCTAAATTTAAGTGTGACATTAGACGTGTGTGTTTTAGAGGCTAAGACTATATCTCGCAGTTACATTTTTAGGTTTTAATCTCAAAGTAAGTTCTATTACCTTCATTTTAGAATAAATTGTTACAAACTAGGTCTTGACGCCGCAGATTACCATAAAAAATTAGTGATTTAGTCTTACTGTCTAAATTAAAGTGCGACATTAAATGTGTGTTTCTAGAGGCTAAGACTATATCTTGCAGTTACACGGTTAGGTTTTAATCTCAAAGTAAGTTCTATTACCTTGCTTTTAGAATAAATTGTTATAGATTAGGTCTTGACGCCGCAGATTACCACAGGATATCAATGATTAGGGCTTACTGTCTAAATTTAAGTGCGACATTATACGTGTGTTTTTAGAGGCTAAGACAATATCTTGCAGTTACATGGTTAGGTTTTAATCTCAAAGTAAGTTCTATTACTTACATGTGAGTGTTAATTGTAATAGATTAGATCTTGACGCCACAGATTAATACAAAAATTCAATGATTAGGGCTTACTACCAAAATTTAAGTGCGACATTAAACGTGTGTTTCTAGAGGCTTAGACTATCTATATCTTGCAGTTACATGGTTAGGTTTTAATCTCAAAGTAAGTTCTATTACTTACATGTGAGTGTTAATTGTAATAAATTAGATCTTGACGCCGCAAATTAATACAAAAAATTATGATTAGGGCTTACTACCAAAATTTAAGTGCGACATTAAACGTGTGTTTCTAGAGGCTAAGACTATATCTTGCAGTTACATGGTTAGGTTTTTAATAATAATACCACATTTTACATCAAATACTGACACACTTAAAAGTAGGAAATTCAATAAAATAATTCATAAAATATAAGATTTCTAAGGTTTTATTCTAACAAAAATTATAAAATATTATGTTAAAAAATAAATTTTAATACCACATTTTACATCAAATATTGACACACCTAAAGTAATAAATAAAAAAAAATCATTTCTAAAATGCATGATTTCTAGGGTTTTATTTTAACAAAAATTTGTAAATTTTATATAAAAAATTTATTTTAATACCACATTTTACAACAAATATTGACACAGCTAAAAGTAGGAAATTCAATAAAATAATTCATAAAATATAAGATTTCTAAGGTTTTATTCTAACAAAAATTATAAAATATTATGTTAAAAAATGTATTTTAATACCACATTTTACATCAAGTATTGTCACATCTAAAGTTAGAAATTCAAAAAAATCAATCATAAAATGCAACATTTCTGAGGTATTATATTAACAAAAATTTGTAAATTTTATATCAAAAAATGTATTTTAATACCACATTTTTCATCAAATATTGACACACCTAAAGTTAGAAATTAAAAAAAATCAATCCTAAAATGCATGATTTCTAGGGTATTATTTTAACAAAAATTTGTAAATTTTATATAAAAAAATGTATTTTAATACCACATTTTACATCAAATTCTGACACACTTAAAAGTAGGAAATTCAATAAAATAATTCATTAAATATAAGATTTCTAAGGTTTTATTCCAACAAAAATTATAAAATATTATGTTAAAAAATGAATTTTAATACCACATTTTACATCAAATATTGACACACCTAAAGTAAGAAATAAAAAAAAATCATTCCTAAAATGCATGATTTCTAGGGTTTTATTTTAACAAAAATTTGTAAATTTAATATAAAAAATTTATTTTAATACCACATTTTACAACAAATATTGACACAGCTAAAAGTAGGAAATTCAATAAAATAATTCATAAAATATAAGATTTCTAAGGTTTTATTCTAACAAAAATTATAAAATATTATGTTAAAAAATGTATTTTAAGACCACATTTTACATCAAGTATTGTCACATCTAAAGTTAGAAATTCAAAAAAATCAATCATAAAATGCAAGATTTTTGAGGTATTATATTAACAAAAATTATTAAATTTCATATCAAAAAATGTATTTTAATACCACATTTTTCATCAAATATTGACACACCTAAAGTTAGAAATTAAAAAAAATAAATCCTAAAATGCATGATTTCTAGGGTTTTATTTTAACAAAAATTTGTAAATTTTATATCAAAAAATGTTTTTTAATACCACATTTTACATCAAATTATGACACACCTAAAACTAGGAAATTCAATAAAATAATTCATAAAATATAAGATTTCGAAGGTTTTAATAGGTCTTGTCGCCGCAGATTATCAAAAGAAATCAATGATTAGGGCTTACTGTCTAAATTTAAGTGCGACATTTAACGTGTGTTTTTAGAGGCTAAGACTATATTTTGCAGTTACTTGGTTGGGTATTAATCTCAAAGTAAGTTCTATTACCTTCATTTTAGAATAAATTGTTATAGATTAGGTCTTGACGCCGCAGATTACCACAAAAAATTAATGATAAGGGCTTACTGTCTAAATTTAAGTGTGACATTAGACGTGTGTGTTTTAGAGGCTAAGACTATATCTCGCAGTTACATTGTTAGGTTTTAATCTCAAAGTAAGTTCTATTACCTTCATTTTAGAATAAATTGTTATAGACTAGGTCTTGACACCGCAGATTACCATAAGATATCAATGATTGGGGCTTACTGTCTAAATTTAAGTGCGACAATATAAGTGTGTTTTGAGAGGCTAAGACTGTATCTTGCAGTTACATGGTTAGGTTTTAATATCAAAGTAAGTTGTATTACCTTCATTTTAGGATAAATTGTTATAGATTAGGTCTTGACGCCGCAGATTACCACAAGATATCAATGATTAGGGCTTACTGCCTAAATTTAAGTACGACATTAAACGTGTGTTTTTAGAGGCTAAGACTATATCTTGCAGTTACTTTGTTGGGTTTTAATCTCAAAGTAAATTCTATTACTTACATTTTAGAATAAATTGTTATAAACTAGGTCTTGACGCCGCAGATTACCATAAAAAATTAGTGATTTAGTCTTACTGTCTAAATTAAAGTGCGACATTAAATGTGTGTTTCTAGAGGCTAAGACTATATCTTGCAGTTACACGGTTAGGTTTTATTCTCAAAGTAAGTTCTATTACTAACATTTTAAAATAAATTGTTATAGATTAGGTCTTGACGCCGCAGACTTCCACAAGATATCAATGATTAGGGCTTACTGTCTAAATTTAAGTGTGACATTAGACGTGTGTGTTTTAGAGGCTAAGACTATATTTTGCAGTTACTTGGTTGGGTATTAATCTCAAAGTAAGTTCTATTACCTTCATTTTAGAATAAATTGTTATAGATTAGGTCTTGACGCCGCAGATTACCACAAAAAATTAATGATAAGGGCTTACTGTCTAAATTTAAGTGTGACATTAGACGTGTGTGTTTTTAGAGGCTAAGACTATATTTCGCAGTTACATTGTTCGGTTTTAATCTCAAAGTAAGTTCTATTACCTTCATTTTAGAATAAATTGTTATAAACTAGGTCTTGACGCCGCAGATTACCATAAAAAATTAGTGATTTAGTCTTACTGTCTAAATTAAAGTGCGACATTAAATGTGTGTTTCTAGAGGCTAAGACTATATCTTGCAGTTACACGGTTAGGTTTTATTCTCAAAGTAAGTTCTATTACTAACATTTTAAAATAAATTGTTATAGATTAGGTCTTGACGCCGCAGACTTCCACAAGATATCAATGATTAGGGCTTACTGCCTAAATTTAAGTACGACATTAAAAGTGTGTTTTTAGAAGCTAAGACTACATCTTGCAGTTACTTGGTTGGGTATTAATCTCAAAGTAAGTTCTATTACTTACATTTTAGAATAAATTGTTATAGACTAGGTCTTGGCGCCGCAGATTACCATAAAAAATCAATGATTAGGGCTTACTGTCTAAATTTAAGTGTGACATTAGACGTGTGTGTTTTAGAGGCTAAGACTATATTTCGCAGTTACATTGTTAGGTTTTAATCTCAAAGTAAGTTTTATTACCTTCATTTTAGAATAAATTGTTATAGACTAGGTCTTGACACCGCAGATTACCATAAGATATCAATGATTGGGGCTTACTGTCTAAATTTAAGTGCGACAATATACGTGTGTTTTGAGAGGCTAAGACTATATCTTGCAGTTACTTGGTTGGGTTTTACTCTCAAAGTAAGTTCTATTACCTTGATTTTAGAATAAATTGTTATAGATTAGGTCTTGACGCCGCAGATTACCACAGGATATCAATGATTAGGGCTTACTGTCTAAATTTAAGTGCGACATTATACGTGTGTTTTTAGAGGCTAAGACTATATCTTGCAGTTACTTGGTTGGGTTTTAATCTCAAAGTAAGTTCTATTACCTTGATTTTAGAATAAATTGTTATAGATTAGGTCTTGACGCCGCAGATTACCACAGGATATCAATGATTAGGGCTTACTGCCTAAATTTAAGTACGACATTAAACGTGTGTTTTTAGAGGCTAAGACTATATCTTGCAGTTACTTTGTTGGGTTTTAATCTCAAAGTAAATTCTATTACCTTCATTTTAGGATAAATTGTTATATATTAGGTCTTGACGCCGCAGATTACCATAAAAAATTAGTGATTTAGTCTTACTATCTAAATTTAAGTGCGACATTATAGGTGTGTTTTTAGAGGCTAAGACTATATCTTGCAGTTACATGGTTAGGTTTTAATATAAAAGTAAGTTGTATTACCTTCATTTTAGGATAAATTGTTTTAGATTAGGTCTTGACGCCGCAGATTACCACAAGATATCAATGATTAGGGCTTACTGCCTAAATTTAAGTACGACATTAAAAGTGTGTTTTTAGAGGCTAAGACTACATCTTGCAGTTACTTGGTTGGGTATTAATCTCAAAGTAAGTTCTATTACTTACATTTTAGAATAAATTGTTATAGACTAGGTCTTGACGCCGCAGATTACCATAAGATATCAATGATTGGGGCTTACTGTCTAAATTTAAGTGCGACAATATACGTGTGTTTTGAAAGGCTAAGACTATATCTTGCAGTTACTTGGTTGGGTTTTAATCTCAAAGTAAGTTCTATTACCTTGATTTTAGAATAAATTGTTATAGATTAGGTCTTGACGCCGCAGATTACCACAGGATATCAATGATTAGGGCTTACTGCCTAAATTTAAGTACGACATTAAACGTGTGTTTTTAGAGGCTAAGACTATATCTTGCAGTTACTTTGTTGGGTTTTAATCTCAAAGTAATTTCTATTACTTACATTTAAGAATAAATTGTTATAAACTAGGTCTTGACACCGCAGATTACCATAAGATATCAATGATTGGGGCTTACTGTCTAAATTTAAGTGCGACAATATAAGTGTGTTTTGAGAGGCTAAGACTGTATCTTGCAGTTACATGGTTAGGTTTTAATATCAAAGTAAGTTGTATTACCTTCATTTTAGGATAAATTGTTATAGATTAGGTCTTGACGCCGCAGATTACCACAAGATATCAATGATTAGGGCTTACTGCCTAAATTTAAGTACGACATTAAACGTGTGTTTTTAGAGGCTAAGACTATATCTTGCAGTTACTTTGTTGGGTTTTAATCTCAAAGTAAGTTCTATTACTAACATTTTAAAATAAATTGTTATAGATTAGGTCTTGACGCCGCAGACTTCCACAAGATATCAATGATTAGGGCTTACTGTCTAAATTTAAGTGTGACATTAGACGTGTGTGTTTTAGAGGCTAAGACTATATCTCGCAGTTACATTTTTAGGTTTTAATCTCAAAGTAAGTTCTATTACCTTCATTTTAGAATAAATTGTTATAAACTAGGTCTTGACGCCGCAGATTACCATAAAAAATTAGTGATTTCGTCTTACTGTCTAAATTAAAGTGCGACATTAAATGTGTGTTTCTAGAGGCTAAGACTATATCTTGCAGTTACACGGTTAGGTTTTAATCTCAAAGTAAGTTCTATTACCTTGCTTTTAGAATAAATTGTTATAGATTAGGTCTTGACGCCGCAGATTACCACAGGATATCAATGATTAGGGCTTACTGTCTAAATTTAAGTGCGACATTATACGTGTGTTTTTAGAGGCTAAGACAATATCTTGCAGTTACATGGCTAGGTTTTAATCTCAAAGTAAGTTCTATTACTTACATGTGAGTGTTAATTGTAATAGATTAGATCTTGACGCCACAGATTAATACAAAAATTCAATGATTAGGGCTTACTACCAAAATTTAAGTGCGACATTAAACGTGTGTTTCTAGAGGCTTAGACTATCTATATCTTGCAGTTACATGGTTAGGTTTTAATCTCAAAGTAAGTTCTATTACTTACATGTGAGTGTTAATTGTAATAAATTAGATCTTGACGCCGCAAATTAATACAAAAAATTATGATTAGGGCTTACTACCAAAATTTAAGTGCGACATTAAACGTGTGTTTCTAGAGGCTAAGACTATATCTTGCAGTTACATGGTTAGGTTTTTAATAATAATACCACATTTTACATCAAATACTGACACACTTAAAAGTAGGAAATTCAATAAAATAATTCATAAAATATAATATTTCTAAGGTTTTATTCTAACAAAAATTATAAAATATTATGTTAAAAAATGAATTTTAATACCACATTTTACATCAAATATTGACACACCTAAAGTAAGAAATAAAAAAAAAATCATTTCTAAAATGCATGATTTCTAGGGTTTTATTTTAACAAAAATTTGTAAATTTTATATAAAAAATTTATTTTAATACCACATTTTACAACAAATATTGACACAGCTAAAAGTAGGAAATTCAATAAAATAATTCATAAAATATAAGATTTCTAAGGTTTTATTCTAACAAAAATTATAAAATATTATGTTAAAAAATGTATTTTAATACCACATTTTACATCAAGTATTGTCACATCTAAAGTTAGAAATTCAAAAAAATCAATCATAAAATGCAACATTTCTGAGGTATTATATTAACAAAAATTTGTAAATTTTATATCAAAAAATGTATTTTAATACCACATTTTTCATCAAATATTGACACACCTAAAGTTAGAAATTAAAAAAAATCAATCCTAAAATGCATGATTTCTAGGGTATTATTTTAACAAAAATTTGTAAATTTTATATAAAAAAATGTATTTTAATACCACATTTTACATCAAATTCTGACACACTTAAAAGTAGGAAATTCAATAAAATAATTCATTAAATATAAGATTTCTAAGGTTTTATTCCAACAAAAATTATAAAATATTATGTTAAAAAATGAATTTTAATACCACATTTTACATCAAATATTGACACACCTAAAGTAAGAAATAAAAAAAAATCATTCCTAAAATGCATGATTTCTAGGGTTTTATTTTAACAAAAATTTGTAAATTTAATATAAAAAATTTATTTTAATACCACATTTTACAACAAATATTGACACAGCTAAAAGTAGGAAATTCAATAAAATAATTCATAAAATATAAGATTTCTAAGGTTTTATTCTAACAAAAATTATAAAATATTATGTTAAAAAATGTATTTTAAGACCACATTTTACATCAAGTATTGTCACATCTAAAGTTAGAAATTCAAAAAAATCAATCATAAAATGCAAGATTTTTGAGGTATTATATTAACAAAAATTATTAAATTTCATATCAAAAAATGTATTTTAATACCACATTTTTCATCAAATATTGACACACCTAAAGTTAGAAATTAAAAAAAATAAATCCTAAAATGCATGATTTCTAGGGTTTTATTTTAACAAAAATTTGTAAATTTTATATCAAAAAATGTTTTTTAATACCACATTTTACATCAAATTATGACACACCTAAAACTAGGAAATTCAATAAAATAATTCATAAAATATAAGATTTCGAAGGTTTTAATAGGTCTTGTCGCCGCAGATTATCAAAAGAAATCAATGATTAGGGCTTACTGTCTAAATTTAAGTGCGACATTTAACGTGTGTTTTTAGAGGCTAAGACTATATTTTGCAGTTACTTGGTTGGGTATTAATCTCAAAGTAAGTTCTATTACCTTCATTTTAGAATAAATTGTTATAGATTAGGTCTTGACGCCGCAGATTACCACAAAAAATTAATGATAAGGGCTTACTGTCTAAATTTAAGTGTGACATTAGACGTGTGTGTTTTTAGAGGCTAAGACTATATTTCGCAGTTACATTGTTAGGTTTTAATCTCAAAGTAAGTTCTATTACCTTCATTTTAGAATAAATTGTTATAGACTAGGTTTTGACAACGCAGATTACCATAAGATATCAATGATTGGGGCTTACAGTCTAAATTTAAGTGCGACAATTTACGTGTGTTTTGAGAGGCTAAGACTGTATCTTGCAGTTACATGGTTAGGTTTTAATATCAAAGTAAGTTGTATTACCTTCATTTTAGGATAAATTGTTATAGATTAGGTCTTGACGCCGCAGATTACCAAAAGATATCAATGATTAGGGCTTACTGCCTAAATTTAAGTACGACATTAAACGTGTGTTTGTAGAGGCTAAGACTATATCTTGCAGTTACTTTGTTGGGTTTTAATCTCAAAGTAAATTCTATTACTTACATTTTAGAATAAATTGTTATAAACTAGGTCTTGACGCCGCAGATTACCATAAAAAATTAGTGATTTAGTCTTACTGTCTAAATTAAAGTGCGACATTAAATGTGTGTTTCTAGAGGCTAAGACTATATCTTGCAGTTACACGGTTAGGTTTTATTCTCAAAGTAAGTTCTATTACTAACATTTTAAAATAAATTGTTATAGATTAGGTCTTGACGCCGCAGACTTCCACAAGATATCAATGATTAGGGCTTACTGTCTAAATTTAAGTGTGACATTAGACGTGTGTGTTTTAGAGGCTAAGACTATATTTTGCAGTTACTTGGTTGGGTATTAATCTCAAAGTAAGTTCTATTACCTTCATTTTAGAATAAATTGTTATAGATTAGGTCTTGACGCCGCAGATTACCACAAAAAATTAATGATAAGGGCTTACTGTCTAAATTTAAGTGTGACATTAGACGTGTGTGTTTTTAGAGGCTAAGACTATATTTCGCAGTTACATTGTTCGGTTTTAATCTCAAAGTAAGTTCTATTACCTTCATTTTAGAATAAATTGTTATAAACTAGGTCTTGACGCCGCAGATTACCATAAAAAATTAGTGATTTAGTCTTACTGTCTAAATTAAAGTGCGACATTAAATGTGTGTTTCTAGAGGCTAAGACTATATCTTGCAGTTACACGGTTAGGTTTTATTCTCAAAGTAAGTTCTATTACTAACATTTTAAAATAAATTGTTATAGATTAGGTCTTGACGCCGCAGACTTCCACAAGATATCAATGATTAGGGCTTACTGCCTAAATTTAAGTACGACATTAAAAGTGTGTTTTTAGAAGCTAAGACTACATCTTGCAGTTACTTGGTTGGGTATTAATCTCAAAGTAAGTTCTATTACTTACATTTTAGAATAAATTGTTATAGACTAGGTCTTGGCGCCGCAGATTACCATAAAAAATCAATGATTAGGGCTTACTGTCTAAATTTAAGTGTGACATTAGACGTGTGTGTTTTAGAGGCTAAGACTATATTTCGCAGTTACATTGTTAGGTTTTAATCTCAAAGTAAGTTTTATTACCTTCATTTTAGAATAAATTGTTATAGACTAGGTCTTGACACCGCAGATTACCATAAGATATCAATGATTGGGGCTTACTGTCTAAATTTAAGTGCGACAATATACGTGTGTTTTGAGAGGCTAAGACTATATCTTGCAGTTACTTGGTTGGGTTTTACTCTCAAAGTAAGTTCTATTACCTTGATTTTAGAATAAATTGTTATAGATTAGGTCTTGACGCCGCAGATTACCACAGGATATCAATGATTAGGGCTTACTGTCTAAATTTAAGTGCGACATTATACGTGTGTTTTTAGAGGCTAAGACTATATCTTGCAGTTACTTGGTTGGGTTTTAATCTCAAAGTAAGTTCTATTACCTTGATTTTAGAATAAATTGTTATAGATTAGGTCTTGACGCCGCAGATTACCACAGGATATCAATGATTAGGGCTTACTGCCTAAATTTAAGTACGACATTAAACGTGTGTTTTTAGAGGCTAAGACTATATCTTGCAGTTACATGGTTAGGTTTTAATATAAAAGTAAGTTGTATTACCTTCATTTTAGGATAAATTGTTTTAGATTAGGTCTTGACGCCGCAGATTACCACAAGATATCAATGATTAGGGCTTACTGCCTAAATTTAAGTACGACATTAAAAGTGTGTTTTTAGAGGCTAAGACTACATCTTGCAGTTACTTGGTTGGGTATTAATCTCAAAGTAAGTTCTATTACTTACATTTTAGAATAAATTGTTATAGACTAGGTCTTGACGCCGCAGATTACCATAAGATATCAATGATTGGGGCTTACTGTCTAAATTTAAGTGCGACAATATACGTGTGTTTTGAAAGGCTAAGACTATATCTTGCAGTTACTTGGTTGGGTTTTAATCTCAAAGTAAGTTCTATTACCTTGATTTTAGAATAAATTGTTATAGATTAGGTCTTGACGCCGCAGATTACCACAGGATATCAATGATTAGGGCTTACTGCCTAAATTTAAGTACGACATTAAACGTGTGTTTTTAGAGGCTAAGACTATATCTTGCAGTTACTTTGTTGGGTTTTAATCTCAAAGTAATTTCTATTACTTACATTTAAGAATAAATTGTTATAAACTAGGTCTTGACACCGCAGATTACCATAAGATATCAATGATTGGGGCTTACTGTCTAAATTTAAGTGCGACAATATAAGTGTGTTTTGAGAGGCTAAGACTGTATCTTGCAGTTACATGGTTAGGTTTTAATATCAAAGTAAGTTGTATTACCTTCATTTTAGGATAAATTGTTATAGATTAGGTCTTGACGCCGCAGATTACCACAAGATATCAATGATTAGGGCTTACTGCCTAAATTTAAGTACGACATTAAACGTGTGTTTTTAGAGGCTAAGACTATATCTTGCAGTTACTTTGTTGGGTTTTAATCTCAAAGTAAGTTCTATTACTAACATTTTAAAATAAATTGTTATAGATTAGGTCTTGACGCCGCAGACTTCCACAAGATATCAATGATTAGGGCTTACTGTCTAAATTTAAGTGTGACATTAGACGTGTGTGTTTTAGAGGCTAAGACTATATCTCGCAGTTACATTTTTAGGTTTTAATCTCAAAGTAAGTTCTATTACCTTCATTTTAGAATAAATTGTTATAAACTAGGTCTTGACGCCGCAGATTACCATAAAAAATTAGTGATTTCGTCTTACTGTCTAAATTAAAGTGCGACATTAAATGTGTGTTTCTAGAGGCTAAGACTATATCTTGCAGTTACACGGTTAGGTTTTAATCTCAAAGTAAGTTCTATTACCTTGCTTTTAGAATAAATTGTTATAGATTAGGTCTTGACGCCGCAGATTACCACAGGATATCAATGATTAGGGCTTACTGTCTAAATTTAAGTGCGACATTATACGTGTGTTTTTAGAGGCTAAGACAATATCTTGCAGTTACATGGCTAGGTTTTAATCTCAAAGTAAGTTCTATTACTTACATGTGAGTGTTAATTGTAATAGATTAGATCTTGACGCCACAGATTAATACAAAAATTCAATGATTAGGGCTTACTACCAAAATTTAAGTGCGACATTAAACGTGTGTTTCTAGAGGCTTAGACTATCTATATCTTGCAGTTACATGGTTAGGTTTTAATCTCAAAGTAAGTTCTATTACTTACATGTGAGTGTTAATTGTAATAAATTAGATCTTGACGCCGCAAATTAATACAAAAAATTATGATTAGGGCTTACTACCAAAATTTAAGTGCGACATTAAACGTGTGTTTCTAGAGGCTAAGACTATATCTTGCAGTTACATGGTTAGGTTTTTAATAATAATACCACATTTTACATCAAATACTGACACACTTAAAAGTAGGAAATTCAATAAAATAATTCATAAAATATAATATTTCTAAGGTTTTATTCTAACAAAAATTATAAAATATTATGTTAAAAAATGAATTTTAATACCACATTTTACATCAAATATTGACACACCTAAAGTAAGAAATAAAAAAAAATCATTTCTAAAATGCATGATTTCTAGGGTTTTATTTTAACAAAAATTTGTAAATTTTATATAAAAAATTTATTTTAATACCACATTTTACAACAAATATTGACACAGCTAAAAGTAGGAAATTCAATAAAATAATTCATAAAATATAAGATTTCTAAGGTTTTATTCTAACAAAAATTATAAAATATTATGTTAAAAAATGTATTTTAATACCACATTTTACATCAAGTATTGTCACATCTAAAGTTAGAAATTCAAAAAAATCAATCATAAAATGCAACATTTCTGAGGTATTATATTAACAAAAATTTGTAAATTTTATATCAAAAAATGTATTTTAATACCACATTTTTCATCAAATATTGACACACCTAAAGTTAGAAATTAAAAAAAATCAATCCTAAAATGCATGATTTCTAGGGTATTATTTTAACAAAAATTTGTAAATTTTATATAAAAAAATGTATTTTAATACCACATTTTACATCAAATTCTGACACACTTAAAAGTAGGAAATTCAATAAAATAATTCATTAAATATAAGATTTCTAAGGTTTTATTCCAACAAAAATTATAAAATATTATGTTAAAAAATGAATTTTAATACCACATTTTACATCAAATAGTTACACACCTAAAGTAAGAAATAAAAAAAAATCATTCCTAAAATGCATGATTTCTAGGGTTTTATTTTAACAAAAATTTGTAAATTTAATATAAAAAATTTATTTTAATACCACATTTTACAACAAATATTGACACAGCTAAAAGTAGG
The DNA here is from genome assembly GCA_918358865.1 of Melinaea marsaeus rileyi. Lineage (NCBI taxonomy): Eukaryota > Metazoa > Arthropoda > Insecta > Lepidoptera > Nymphalidae > Melinaea > Melinaea marsaeus. The sequence continues at coordinate 8,848,350 of OU911094.1, forward strand.
AAATTCAATAAAATAATTCATAAAATATAAGATTTCTAAGGTTTTATTCTAACAAAAATTATAAAATATTATGTTAAAAAATGTATTTTAATACCACATTTTACATCAAGTATTGTCACATCTAAAGTTAGAAATTCAAAAAAATCAATCATAAAATGCAAGATTTTTGAGGTATTATATTAACAAAAATTATTAAATTTCATATCAAAAAATGTATTTTAATACCACATTTTTCATCAAATATTGACACACCTAAAGTTAGAAATTAAAAAAAATCAATCCTAAAATGCATGATTTCTAGGGTTTTATTTTAACAAAAATTTGTAAATTTTATATCAAAAAATGTTTTTTAATACCACATTTTACATCAAATTATGACACACCTAAAACTAGGAAATTCAGTAAAATAATTCATAAAATATAAGATTTCGAAGGTTTTAATAGGTCTTGTCGCCGCAGATTATCAAAAGAAATCAATGATTAGGGCTTACTGTCTAAATTTAAGTGCGACATTTAACGTGTGTTTTTAGAGGCTAAGACTATATTTTGCAGTTACTTGGTTGGGTATTAATCTCAAAGTAAGTTCTATTACCTTCATTTTAGAATAAATTGTTATAGATTAGGTCTTGACGCCGCAGATTACCACAAAAAATTAATGATAAGGGCTTACTGTCTAAATTTAAGTGTGACATTAGACGTGTGTGTTTTTAGAGGCTAAGACTATATTTCGCAGTTACATTGTTAGGTTTTAATCTCAAAGTAAGTTCTATTACCTTCATTTTAGAATAAATTGTTATAGATTAGGTCTTGACGCCGCAGATTACCATAAAAAATTAGTGATTTAGTCTTACTGTCTAAATTAAAGTGCGACATTAAATGTGTGTTTCTAGAGGCTAAGACTATATCTTGCAGTTACACGGTTAAGTTTTATTCTCAAAGTAAGTTCTATTACTAACATTTTAAAATAAATTGTTATAGATTAGGTCTTGACGCCGCAGACTTCCACAAGATATCAATGATTAGGGCTTACTATCTAAATTTAAGTGTGACATTAGACGTGTGTGTTTTAGAGGCTAAGACTATATTTTGCAGTTACTTGGTTGGGTATTAATCTCAAAGTAAGTTCTATTACCTTCATTTTAGAATAAATTGTTATAGATTAGGTCTTGACGCCGCAGATTACCACAAAAAATTAATGATAAGGGCTTACTGTCTAAATTTAAGTGTGACATTAGACGTGTGTGTTTTTAGAGGCTAAGACTATATTTCGCAGTTACATTGTTCGGTTTTAATCTCAAAGTAAGTTCTATTACCTTCATTTTAGAATAAATTGTTATAAACTAGGTCTTGACGCCGCAGATTACCATAAAAAATTAGTGATTTAGTCTTACTGTCTAAATTAAAGTGCGACATTAAATGTGTGTTTCTAGAGGTTAAGACTATATCTTGCAGTTACACGGTTAGGTTTTATTCTCAAAGTAAGTTCTATTACTAACATTTTAAAATAAATTGTTATAGATTAGGTCTTGACGCCGCAGACTTCCACAAGATATCAATGATTAGGGCTTACTGCCTAAATTTAAGTACGACATTAAAAGTGTGTTTTTAGAAGCTAAGACTACATCTTGCAGTTACTTGGTTGGGTATTAATCTCAAAGTAAGTTCTATTACTTACATTTTAGAATAAATTGTTATAGACTAGGTCTTGGCGCCGCAGATTACCATAAAAAATCAATGATTAGGGCTTACTGTCTAAATTTAAGTGTGACATTAGACGTGTGTGTTTTAGAGGCTAAGACTATATTTCGCAGTTACATTGTTAGGTTTTAATCTCAAAGTAAGTTTTATTACCTTCATTTTAGAATAAATTGTTATAGACTAGGTCTTGACACCGCAGATTACCATAAGATATCAATGATTGGGGCTTACTGTCTAAATTTAAGTGCGACATTATACGTGTGTTTTTAGAGGCTAAGACTATATCTTGCAGTTACTTGGTTGGGTTTTAATCTCAAAGTAAGTTCTATTACCTTGATTTTAGAATAAATTGTTATAGATTAGGTCTTGACGCCGCAGATTACCACAGGATATCAATGATTAGGGCTTACTGCCTAAATTTAAGTCCGACATTAAACGTGTGTTTTTAGAGGCTAAGACTATATCTTGCAGTTACTTTGTTGGGTTTTAATCTCAAAGTAAATTCTATTACCTTCATTTTAGGATAAATAGCTATAGATTAGGTCTTGACGCCGCAGATTACCACAAGATATCAATGATTAGGGCTTACTGCCTAAATTTAAGTACGACATTAAACGTGTGTTTTTAGAGGCTAAGACTATATCTTGCAGTTACTTTGTTGGGTTTTAATCTCAAAGTAAATTCTATTACCTTCATTTTAGGATAAATTGTTATAGATTAGGTCTTGACGCCGCAGATTACCATAAAAAATCAATGATTAGGGCTTACTATCTAAATTTAAGTGCGACATTATAGGTGTGTTTTTAGAGGCTAAGACTATATCTTGCAGTTACATGGTTAGGATTTAATATCAAAGTAAGTTGTATTACCTTCATTTTAGGATAAATTGTTTTAGATTAGGTCTTGACGCCGCAGATTACCACAAGATATCAATGATTAGGGCTTACTGCCTAAATTTAAGTACGACATTAAAAGTGTGTTTTTAGAGGCTAAGACTACATCTTGCAGTTACTTGGTTGGGTATTAATCTCAAAGTAAGTTCTATTACTTACATTTTAGAATAAATTGTTATAGACTAGGTCTTGACGCCGCAGATTACCATAAGATATCAATGATTGGGGCTTACTGTCTAAATTTAAGTGCGACAATATACGTGTGTTTTGAAAGGCTAAGACTATATCTTGCAGTTACTTGGTTGGGTTTTAATCTCAAAGTAAGTTCTATTACCTTGATTTTAGAATAAATTGTTATAGATTAGGTCTTGACGCCGCAGATTACCGCAGGATATCAATGATTAGGGCTTACTGCCTAAATTTAAGTACGACATTAAACGTGTGTTTTTAGAGGCTAAGACTATATCTTGCAGTTACTTTGTTGGGTTTTAATCTCAAAGTAAATTCTATTACCTTCATTTTAGGATAAACAGATATAGATTAGGTCTTGACGCCGCAGATTACCACAAGATATCAATGATTAGGGCTTACTGCCTAAATTTAAGTACGACATTAAACGTGTGTTTTTAGAGGCTAAGACTATATCTTGCAGTTACTTTGTTGGGTTTTAATCTCAAAGTAATTTCTATTACTTACATTTAAGAATAAATTGTCATAAACTAGGTCTTGACACCGCAGATTACCATAAGATATCAATGATTGGGGCTTACTGTCTAAATTTAAGTGCGACAATATAAGTGTGTTTTGAGAGGCTAAGACTGTATCTTGCAGTTACATGGTTAGGTTTTATTATCAAAGTAAGTTGTATTACCTTCATTTTAGGATAAATTGTTATAGATTAGGTCTTGACGCCGCAGATTACCACAAGATATCAATGATTAGGGCTTACTGCCTAAATTTAAGTACGACATTAAACGTGTGTTTTTAGAGGCTAAGACTATATCTTGCAGTTACTTTGTTGGGTTTTAATCTCAAAGTAAGTTCTATTACCTTGATTTTAGAATAAATTGTTATAGATTAGGTCTTGACGCCGCAGATTACCACAGGATATCAATGATTAGGGCTTACTGTCTAAATTTAAGTGCGACATTATACATGTGTTTTTAGAGGCTAAGACTATATCTTGCAGTTACTTGGTTGGGTTTTAATCTCAAAGTAAGTTCTATTACCTTGATTTTAGAATAAATTGTTATAGATTAGGTCTTGACGCCGCAGATTACCACAGGATATCAATGATTAGGGCTTACTGTCTAAATTTAAGTGCGACATTATACGTGTGTTTTAGAGGCTAAGACTATATCTTGCAGTTACATGGTTAGGTTTTAATCTCAAATTAAGTTCTATTACCTTCATTTTAGAATAAATTGTTATAGACTAGGTCTTGACGCCGCAGATTACCACAAGATATCAATGATTAGGGCTTACTGCCTAAATTTAAGTACGACATTAAACGTGTGTTTTTAGAGGCTAAGACTATATCTTGCAGTTACTTTGTTGGGTTTTAATCTCAAAGTAAATTCTATTACTTACATTTTAGAATAAATTGTTATAAACTAGGTCTTGACGCCGCAGATTACCATAAAAAATTAGTGATTTAGTCTTACTGTCTAAATTAAAGTGCGACATTAAATGTGTGTTTCTAGAGGCTAAGACTATATCTTGCAGTTACACGGTTAGGTTTTATTCTCAAAGTAAGTTCTATTACTAACATTTTAAAATAAATTGTTATAGATTAGGTCTTGACGCCGCAGACTTCCACAAGATATCAATGATTAGGGCTTACTGTCTAAATTTAAGTGTGACATTAGACGTGTGTGTTTTAGAGGCTAAGACTATATCTCGCAGTTACATTGTTAGGTTTTAATCTCAAAGTAAGTTCTATTACCTTCATTTTAGAATAAATTGTTATAGACTAGGTCTTGACACCGCAGATTACCATAAGATATCAATGATTGGGGCTTACTGTCTAAATTTAAGTGCGACAATATAAGTGTGTTTTGAGAGGCTAAGACTGTATCTTGCAGTTACATGGTTAGGTTTTAATATCAAAGTAAGTTGTATTACCTTCATTTTAGGATAAATTGTTATAGATTAGGTCTTGACGCCGCAGATTACCACAAGATATCAATGATTAGGGCTTACTGCCTAAATTTAAGTACGACATTAAACGTGTGTTTTTAGAGGCTAAGACTATATCTTGCAGTTACTTGGTTGGGTTTTAATCTCAAAGTAAGTTCTATTACCTTGATTTTAGAATAAATTGTTATAGATTAGGTCTTGACGCCGCAGATTACCACAAGATATCAATGATTAGGGCTTACTGTCTAAATTTAAGTGCGACATTATACGTGTGTTTTTAGAGGCTAAGACAATATCTTGCAGTTACATGGCTAGGTTTAAATCTCAAAGTAAGTTTTTTAACTTACATGTGAGTGTTAATTGTTATAGATTCGGTCTTGACGCCGCAGATTAATACAAGATATCAATGATTAGGGCTTACTGTCTAAATTTAAGTGCGACATTAAACGTGTGTTTTTTAGAGGCTAAGACTATATCTTGCAGTTACATGGTTAGGTTTTAATCTCAAAGTAAGTTCTATTACCTTCATTTTAGAATAAATTGTTATAGACTAGGTCTTGACACCGCAGATTACCATAAGATATCAATGATTGGGGCTTACTGTCTAAATTTAAGTGCGACAATATAAGTGTGTTTTGAGAGGCTAAGACTGTATCTTGCAGTTACATGGTTAGGTTTTAATATCAAAGTAAGTTGTATTACCTTCATTTTAGGATAAATTGTTATAGATTAGGTCTTGACGCCGCAGATTACCACAAGATATCAATGATTAGGGCTTACTGCCTAAATTTAAGCACGACATTAAACGTGTGTTTTTAGAGGCTAAGACTATATCTTGCAGTTACTTTGTTGGGTTTTAATCTCAAAGTAAATTCTATTACTTACATTTTAGAATAAATTGTTATAAACTAGGTCTTGACGCCGCAGATTACCATAAAAAATTAGTGATTTAGTCTTACTGTCTAAATTAAAGTGCGACATTAAATGTGTGTTTCTAAAGGCTAAGACTATATCTTGCAGTTACACGGTTAGGTTTTATTCTCAAAGTAAGTTCTATTACTAACATTTTAAAATAAATAGTTATAGATTAGGTCTTGACGCCGCAGACTTCCACAAGATATCAATGATTAGGGCTTACTGTCTAAATTTAAGTGTGACATTAGACGTGTGTGTTTTAGAGGCTAAGACTATATTTTGCAGTTACTTGGTTGGGTATTTATCTCAAAGTAAGTAGTATTACCTTCATTTTAGGATAAATTGTTATAGATTAGGTCTTGACGCCGCAGATTACCACAAGATATCAATGATTAGGGCTTACTGCCTAAATTTAAGTACGACATTAAACGTGTGTTTTTAGAGGCTAAGACTATATCTTGCAGTTACTTTGTTGGGTTTTAATCTCAAAGTAAGTTCTATTACTAACATTTTAAAATAATTTGTTATAGATTAGGTCTTGACGCCGCAGACTTCCACAAGATATCAATGATTAGGGCTTACTGTCTAAATTTAAGTGTGACATTAGACGTGTGTGTTTTAGAGGCTAAGACTATATCTCGCAGTTACATTTTTAGGTTTTAATCTCAAAGTAAGTTCTATTACCTTCATTTTAGAATAAATTGTTATAAACTAGGTCTTGACGCCGCAGATTACCATAAAAAATTAGTGATTTAGTCTTACTGTCTAAATTAAAGTGCGACATTAAATGTGTGTTTCTAGAGGCTAAGACTATATCTTGCAGTTACACGGTTAGGTTTTAATCTCAAAGTAAGTTCTATTACCTTGATTTTAGAATAAATTGTTATAGATTAGGTCTTGACGCCGCAGATTACCACAGGATATCAATGATTAGGGCTTACTGTCTAAATTTAAGTGCGACATTATACGTGTGTTTTTAGAGGCTAAGACAATATCTTGCAGTTACATGGCTAGGTTTAAATCTCAAAGTAAGTTTTTTAACTTACATGTGAGTGTTAATTGTTATAGATTAGGTCTTGACGCCGCAGATTAACACAAGATATCAATGATTAGGGCTTACTCTCTAAATTTAAGTGCGACATTAAACGTGTGTTTTTAGAGGCTAAGACTATATCTTGCAGTTACATGGTTAGGTTTTAATCTCAATGTAAGTTCTATTACTTACATGTGAGTGTTAATTGTAATAGATTAGATCTTGACGCCACAGATTAATACAAAAATTCAATGATTAGGGCTTACTACCAAAATTTAAGTGCGACATTAAACGTGTGTTTCTAGAGGCTTAGACTATCTATATCTTGCAGTTACATGGTTAGGTTTTAATCTCAAAGTAAGTTCTATTACTTACATGTGAGTGTTAATTGTAATAAATTAGATCTTGACGCCGCAGATTAATACAAAAAATAATGATTAGGGCTTACTACCAAAATTTAAGTGCGACATTAAACGTGTGTTTCTAGAGGCTAAGACTATATCTTGCAGTTACATGGTTAGGTTTTTAATAATAATACCACATTTTACATCAAATACTGACACACTTAAAAGTAGGAAATTCAATAAAATAATTCATAAAATATAAGATTTCTAAGGTTTTATTCTAACAAAAATTATAAAATATTATGTTAAAAAATGAATTTTAATACCACATTTTACATCAAATATTGACACACCTAAAGTAAGAAATAAAAAAAAATCATTTCTAAAATGCATGATTTCTAGGGTTTTATTTTAACAAAAATTTGTAAATTTTATATAAAAAATTTATTTTAATACCACATTTTACAACAAATATTGACACAGCTAAAAGTAGGAAATTCAATAAAATAATTCATAAAATATAAGATTTCTAAGGTTTTATTCTAACAAAAATTATAAAATATTATGTTAAAAAATGTATTTTAATACCACATTTTACATCAAGTATTGTCACATCTAAAGTTAGAAATTCAAAAAAATCAATCATAAAATGCAACACTTCTGAGGTATTATATTAACAAAAATTTGTAAATTTTATATCAAAAAATGTATTTTAATACCACATTTTTCATCAAATATTGACACACCTAAAGTTAGAAATTAAAAAAAATCAATCCTAAAATGCATGATTTCTAGGGTATTATTTTAACAAAAATTTGTAAATTTTATATAAAAAAATGTATTTTAATACCACATTTTACATCAAATTCTGACACACTTAAAAGTAGGAAATTCAATAAAATAATTCATTAAATATAAGATTTCTAAGGTTTTATTCCAACAAAAATTATAAAATATTATGTTAAAAAATGAATTTTAATACCACATTTTACATCAAATATTGACACACCTAAAGTAAGAAATAAAAAAAAATCATTCCTAAAATGCATGATTTCTAGGGTTTTATTTTAACAAAAATTTGTAAATTTAATATAAAAAATTTATTTTAATACCACTTTTACAACAAATATTGACACAGCTAAAAGTAGGAAATTCAATAAAATAATTCATAAAATATAAGATTTCTAAGGTTTTATTCTAACAAAAATTATAAAATATTATGTTAAAAAATGTATTTTAAGACCACATTTTACATCAAGTATTGTCACATCTAAAGTTAGAAATTCAAAAAAATCTATCATAAAATGCAAGATTTTTGAGGTATTATATTAACAAAAATTATTAAATTTCATATCAAAAAATGTATTTTAATACCACATTTTTCATCAAATATTGACACACCTAAAGTTAGAAATTAAAAAAAATAAATCCTAAAATGCATGATTTCTAGGGTTTTATTTTAACAAAAATTTGTAAATTTTATATCAAAAAATGTTTTTTAATACCACATTTTACATCAAATTATGACACACCTAAAACTAGGAAATTCAATAAAATAATTCATAAAATATAAGATTTCGAAGGTTTTAATAGGTCTTGTCGCCGCAGATTATCAAAAGAAATCAATGATTAGGGCTTACTGTCTAAATTTAAGTGCGACATTTAACGTGTGTTTTTAGAGGCTAAGACTATATTTTGCAGTTACTTGGTTGGGTATTAATCTCAAAGTAAGTTCTATTACCTTCATTTTAGAATAAATTGTTATAGATTAGGTCTTGACGCCGCAGATTACCACAAAAAATTAATGATAAGGGCTTACTGTCTAAATTTAAGTGTGACATTAGACGTGTGTGTTTTTAGAGGCTAAGACTATATTTCGCAGTTACATTGTTAGGTTTTAATCTCAAAGTAAGTTCTATTACCTTCATTTTAGAATAAATTGTTATAGACTAGGTTTTGACAACGCAGATTACCATAAGATATCAATGATTGGGGCTTACAGTCTACATTTATGTGCGACAATTTACGTGTGTTTTGAGAGGCTAAGACTGTATCTTGCAGTTACATGGTTAGGTTTTAATATCAAAGTAAGTTGTATTACCTTCATTTTAGGATAAATTGTTATAGATTAGGTCTTGACGCCGCAGATTACCACAAGATATCAATGATTAGGGCTTACTGCCTAAATTTAAGTACGACATTAAACGTGTGTTTTTAGAGGCTAAGACTATATCTTGCAGTTACTTTGTTGGGTTTTAATCTCAAAGTAAATTCTATTACTTACATTTTAGAATAAATTGTTATAAACTAGGTCTTGACGCCGCAGATTACCATAAAAAATTAGTGATTTATTCTTACTGTCTAAATTAAAGTGCGACATTAAATGTGTGTTTCTAGAGGCTAAGACTATATCTTGCAGTTACACGGTTAGGTTTTATTCTCAAAGTAAGTTCTATTACTAACATTTTAAAATAAATTGTTATAGATTAGGTCTTGACGCCGCAGACTTCCACAAGATATCAATGATTAGGGCTTACTGCCTAAATTTAAGTACGACATTAAAAGTGTGTTTTTAGAAGCTAAGACTACATCTTGCAGTTACTTGGTTGGGTATTAATCTCAAAGTAAGTTCTATTACTTACATTTTAGAATAAATTGTTATAGACTAGGTCTTGGCGCCGCAGATTACCATAAAAAATCAATGATTAGGGCTTACTGTCTAATTTAAGTGTGACATTAGACGTGTGTGTTTTAGAGGCTAAGACTATATTTTCGCAGTTACATTGTTAGGTTTTAATCTCAAAGTAAGTTTTATTACCTTCATTTTAGAATAAATTGTTATAGACTAGGTCTTGACACCGCAGATTACCATAAGATATCAATGATTGGGGCTTACTGTCTAAATTTAAGTGCGACAATATACGTGTGTTTTGAGAGGCTAAGACTATATCTTGCAGTACTTGGTTGGGTTTTACTCTCAAAGTAAGTTCTATTACCTTGATTTTAGAATAAATGTTATAGATTAGGTCTTGACGCCGCAGATTACCACAGGATATCAATGATTAGGGCTTACTGTCTAAATTTAAGTGCGACATTTATACGTGTGTTTTTAGAGGCTAAGACACTATATCTTGCAGTTACTTGGTTGGGTTTTAATCTCAAAGTAAGTTCTATTACCTTGATTTTAGAATAAATTGTTATAGATTAGGTCTTGACGCCGCAGATTACCACAGGATATCAATGATTAGGGCTTACTGCCTAAATTAAGTACGACATTAAACGTGTGTTTTTAGAGGCTAAGACTATATCTTGCAGTTACTTTGTTGGGTTTTAATCTCAAAGTAAATTCTATTACCTTCATTTTAGGATAAATAGTTATAGATTAGGTCTTGACGCCGCAGATTACCACAAGATATCAATGATTAGGGCTTACTGCCTAAATTTAAGTACGACATTAAACGTGTGTTTTTTAGAGGCTAAGACTATATCTTGCAGTTACTTTGTTGGGTTTTAATCTCAAAGTAAATTCTATTACCTTCATTTTAGGATAAATTGTTATAGATTAGGTCTTGACGCCGCAGATTACCATAAAAAATCAATGATTAGGGCTTACTATCTAAATTTAAGTGCGACAATTATAGGTGTGTTTTTAGAGGCTAAGACTATATCTTGCAGTTACATGGTTAGGTTTTAATATCAAAGTAAGTTGTATTACCTTCATTTTAGGATAAATTGTTTTTAGATTAGGTCTTGACGCCGCAGATTACCACAAGATATCAATGATTAGGGCTTACTGCCTAAATTTAAGTACGACATTAAAAGTGTGTTTTTAGAGGCTAAGACTACATCTTGCAGTTACTTGGTTGGGTATTAATCTCAAAGTAAGTTCTATTACTTACATTTTAGAATAAATTGTTATAGACTAGGTCTTGACGCCGCAGATTACCATAAGATATCAATGATTGGGGCTTACTGTCTAATTTAAGTGCGACAATATACGTAGTGTTTTGAAAGGCTAAGACTATATCTTGCAGTTACTTGGTTGGGTTTTAATCTCAAAGTAAGTTCTATTACCTTGATTTTAGAATAAATTGTTATAGATTCGGTCCTTGACGCCGCAGATTACCACAGGATATCAATGATTAGGGGCTTACTGCCTAAATTTAAGTACGACATTAAACGTGTGTTTTTAGAGGCTAAGACTATATCTTGCAGTTACTTGGTTGGGTTTTACTCTCAAAGTAAGGTTCTATTACCTTGATTTTAGAATAAATTGTTATAGATTAGGTCTTGACGCCGCAGATTACCACAGGATATCAATGATTAGGGCTTACTGTCTAAATTTAAGTGCGACATTATACGTGTGTTTTTAGAGGCTAAGACTATATCTTGCAGTTACTTGGTTGGGTTTTAATCTCAAAGTAAGTTCTATTACCTTGATTTTAGAATAAATTGTTATAGATTAGGTCTTGACGGCCGCAGATTACCACAGGATATCAATGATTAGGGCTTACTGCCTAAATTTAAGTACGACATTAAACGTGTGTTTTTAGAGGCTAAGACTATATCTTGCAGTTACTTTGTTGGGTTTTTAATCTCAAAGTAAATTCTATTACCTTCATTTTAGGATAAATAGTTATAGATTAGGTCTTGACTGCCGCAGATTACCACAAGATATCAATGATAGGGCTTACTGCCTAAATTTAAGTACGACATTAAACGTGTGTTTTTAGAGGCTAAGACTATATCTTGCAGTTACTTTGTTGGGTTTTTAATCTCAAAGTAAATTCTATTACCTTCATTTTAGGATAAAATTGTTATAGATTAGGTCTTGACGCCGCAGATTACCATAAAAAAATCAATGATTAGGGCTTACTATCTAAATTTAAGTGCGACATTATAGGTGTGTTTTTAGAGACTAAGACTATATCTTGCAGTTACATGGTTAGGTTTTAATATCAAAGTAAGTTGTATTACCTTCATTTTAGGATAAATTGTTTTAGATTAGGTCTTGACGCCGCAGATTACCACAAGATATCAATGATTAGGGCTTACTGCCTAAATTTAAGTACGACATTAAAAGTGTGTTTTTAGAGGCTAAGACTACATCTTGCAGTTACTTGGTTGGGTATTAATCTCAAAGTAAGTTCTATTACTTACATTTTAGAATAAATTGTTATAGACTAGGTCTTGACGCCGCAGATTACCATAAGATATCAATGATTGGGGCTTACTGTCTAAATTTAAGTGCGACAATATACGTGTGTTTTGAAAGGCTAAGACTATATCTTGCAGTTACTTGGTTGGGTTTTAATCTCAAAGTAAGTTCTATTACCTTGATTTTAGAATAAATTGTTATAGATTAGGTCTTGACGCCGCAGATTACCACAGGATATCAATGATTAGGGCTTACTGCCTAAATTTAAGTACGACATTAAACGTGTGTTTTTAGAGGCTAAGACTATATCTTGCAGTTACTTTGTTGGGTTTAAATCTCAAAGTAAATTCTATTACCTTCATTTTAGGATAAATAGATATAGATTAGGTCTTGACGCCGCAGATTACCACAAGATATCAATGATTAGGGCTTACTGCCTAAATTTAAGTACGACATTAAACGTGTGTTTTTAGAGGCTAAGACTATATCTTGCAGTTACTTTGTTGGGTTTTAATCTCAAAGTAAATTCTATTACTTACATTTAAGAATAAATTGTTATAAACTAGGTCTTGATACCGCAGATTACCATAAGATATCAATGATTGGGGCTTACTGTCTAAATTTAAGTGCGACAATATAAGTGTGTTTTGAGAGGCTAAGACTGTATCTTGCAGTTACATGGTTAGGTTTTATTATCAAAGTAAGTTGTATTACCTTCATTTTAGGATAAATTGTTATAGATTAGGTCTTGACGCCGCATATTACCACAAGATATCAATGATTAGGGCTTACTGCCTAAATTTAAGTACGACATTAAACGTGTGTTTTTAGAGGCTAAGACTATATCTTGCAGTTACTTGGTTGGGTTTTAATCTCAAAGTAAGTTCTATTACCTTGATTTTAGAATAAATTGTTATAGATTAGGTCTTGACGCCGCAGATTACCACAGGATATCAATGATTAGGGCTTACTGCCTAAATTTAAGTACGACATTAAACGTGTGTTTTTAGAGGCTAAGACTATATCTTGCAGTTACTTTGTTGGGTTTTAATCTCAAAGTAAATTCTATTACCTTCATTTTAGGATAAATAGATATAGATTAGGTCTTGACGCCGCAGATTACCACAAGATATCAATGATTAGGGCTTACTGCCTAAATTTAAGTACGACATTAAACGTGTGTTTTTAGAGGCTAAGACTATATCTTGCAGTTACTTTGTTGGGTTTTAATCTCAAAGTAAATTCTATTACTTACATTTAAGAATAAATTGTTATAAACTAGGTCTTGATACCGCAGATTACCATAAGATATCAATGATTGGGGCTTACTGTCTAAATTTAAGTGCGACAATATAAGTGTGTTTTGAGAGGCTAAGACTGTATCTTGCAGTTACATGGTTAGGTTTTATTATCAAAGTAAGTTGTATTACCTTCATTTTAGGATAAATTGTTATAGATTAGGTCTTGACGCCGCATATTACCACAAGATATCAATGATTAGGGCTTACTGCCTAAATTTAAGTACGACATTAAACGTGTGTTTTTAGAGGCTAAGACTATATCTTGCAGTTACTTTGTTGGGTTTTAATCTCAAAGTAAGTTCTATTACCTTGATTTTAGAATAAATTGTTATAGATTAGGTCTTGACGCCGCAGATTACCACAGGATATCAATGATTAGGGCTTACTGTCTAAATTTAAGTGCGACATTAGACGTGTGTGTTTTTAGAGGCTAAGACTATATTTCGCAGTTACATTGTTCGGTTTTAATCTCAAAGTAAGTTCTATTACCTTCATTTTAGAATAAATTGTTATAAACTAGGTCTTGACGCCGCAGATTACCATAAAAAATTAGTGATTTAGTCTTACTGTCTAAATTAAAGTGCGACATTAAATGTGTGTTTCTAGAGGCTAAGACTATATCTTGCAGTTACACGGTTAGGTTTTATTCTCAAAGTAAGTTCTATTACTAACATTTTAAAATAAATTGTTATAGATTAGGTCTTGACGCCGCAGACTTCCACAAGATATCAATGATTAGGGCTTACTGTCTAAATTTAAGTGTGACATTAGACGTGTGTGTTTTAGAGGCTAAGACTATATCTCGCAGTTACATTTTTAGGTTTTAATCTCAAAGTAAGTTCTATTACCTTCATTTTAGAATAAATTGTTATAAACTAGGTCTTGACGCCGCAGATTACCATAAAAAATTAGTGATTTAGTCTTACTGTCTAAATTAAAGTGCGACATTAAATGTGTGTTTCTAGAGGCTAAGACTATATCTTGCAGTTACACGGTTAGGTTTTAATCTCAAAGTAAGTTCTATTACCTTGATTTTAGAATAAATTGTTATAGATTAGGTCTTGACGCCGCAGATTACCACAGAATATCAATGATTAGGGCTTACTGTCTAAATTTAAGTGCGACATTATACGTGTGTTTTTAGAGGCTAAGACAATATCTTGCAGTTACATGGCTAGGTTTAAATCTCAAAGTAAGTTTTTTAACTTACATGTGAGTGTTAATTGTTATAGATTAGATCTTGACGCCGCAGATTAACACAAGATATCAATGATTAGGGCTTACTGTCTAAATTTAAGTGCGACATTAAACGTGTGTTTTTAGAGGCTAAGACTATATCTTGCAGTTACATGGTTAGGTTTTAATCTCAAAGTAAGTTCTATTACTTACATGTGAGTGTTAATTGTAATAGATTAGATCTTGACGCCGCAGATTTATACAAAAATTCAATGATTAGGGCTTACTACCAAAATTTAAGTGCGACATTAAACGTGTGTTTCTAGAGGCTTAGACTATCTATATCTTGCAGTTACATGGTTAGGTTTTAATCTCAAAGTAAGTTCTATTACTTACATGTGAGTGTTAATTGTAATAAATTAGATCTTGACGCCGCAGATTAATACAAAAAATAATGATTAGGGCTTACTACCAAAATTTAAGTGCGACATTAAACGTGTGTTTCTAGAGGCTAAGACTATATCTTGCAGTTACATGGTTAGGTTTTTAATAATAATACCACATTTTACATCAAATACTGACACACTTAAAAGTAGGAAATTCAATAAAATATTTCATAAAATATAAGATTTCTAAGGTTTTATTCTAACAAAAATTATAAAATATTATGTTAAAAAATGAATTTTAATACCACATTTTACATCAAATATTGACACACCTAAAGTAAGAAATAAAAAAAAATCATTCCTAAAATGCATGATTTCTAGGGTTTTATTTTAACAAAAATTTGTAAATTTTATATAAAAAATTTATTTTAATACCACATTTTACAACAAATATTGACACAGCTAAAAGTAGGAAATTCAATAAAATAATTCATAAAATATAAGATTTCTAAGGTTTTATTCTAACAAAAATTATAAAATATTATGTTAAAAAATGTATTTTAATACCACATTTTACATCAAGTATTGTCACATCTAAAGTTAGAAATTCAAAAAAATCAATCATAAAATGCAACATTTCTGAGGTATTATATTAACAAAAATTTGTAAATTTTATATCAAAAAATGTATTTTAATACCACATTTTTCATCAAATATTGACACACCTAAAGTTAGAAATTAAAAAAAATCAATCCTAAAATGCATGATTTCTAGGGTATTATTTTAACAAAAATTTGTAAATTTTATATAAAAAAATGTATTTTAATACCACATTTTACATCAAATTCTGATACACTTAAAAGTAGGAAATTCAATAAAATAATTCATTAAATATAAGATTTCTAAGGTTTTATTCCAACAAAAATTATAAAATATTATGTTAAAAAATTAATTTTAATACCACATTTTACATCAAATATTGACACACCTAAAGTAAGAAATAAAAAAAAATCATTCCTAAAATGCATGATTTCTAGGGTTTAATTTTAACAAAAATTTGTAAATTTAATATAAAAAATTTATTTTAATACCACATTTTACAACAAATATTGACACAGCTAAAACTAGGAAATTCAATAAAATAATTCATAAAATATAAGATTTCTAAGGTTTTATTCTAACAATAATTATAAAATATTATGTTAAAAAATGTATTTTAAGACCACATTTTACATCAAGTATTGTCACATCTAAAGTTAGAAATTCAAAAAAATCAATCATAAAATGCAAGATTTTTGAGGTATTATATTAACAAAAATTATTAAATTTCATATCAAAAAATGTATTTTAATACCACATTTTACATCAAATTATGACACACCTAAAACTAGGAAATTCAATAAAATAATTCATAAAATATAAGATTTCGAAGGTTTTAATAGGTCTTGTCGCCGCAGATTATCAAAAGAAATCAATGATTAGGGCTTACTGTCTAAATTTAAGTGCGACATTTAACGTGTGTTTTTAGAGGCTAAGACTATATTTTGCAGTTACTTGGTTGGGTATTAATCTCAAAGTAAGTTCTATTACCTTCATTTTAGAATAAATTGTTATAGATTAGGTCTTGACGCCGCAGATTACCACAAAAAATTAATGATAAGGGCTTACTGTCTAAATTTAAGTGTGACATTAGACGTGTGTGTTTTTAGAGGCTAAGACTATATTTCGCAGTTACATTGTTAGGTTTTAATCTCAAAGTAAGTTCTATTACCTTCATTTTAGAATAAATTGTTATAGACTAGGTTTTGACAACGCAGATTACCATAAGATATCAATGATTGGGGCTTACAGTCTAAATTTATGTGCGACAATTTACGTGTGTTTTGAGAGGCTAAGACTGTATCTTGCAGTTACATGGTTAGGTTTTAATATCAAAGTAAGTTGTATTACCTTCATTTTAGGATAAATTGTTATAGATTAGGTCTTGACGCCGCAGATTACCACAAGATATCAATGATTAGGGCTTACTGCCTAAATTTAAGTACGACATTAAACGTGTGTTTTTAGAGGCTAAGACTATATCTTGCAGTTACTTTGTTGGGTTTTAATCTCAAAGTAAATTCTATTACTTACATTTTAGAATAAATTGTTATAAACTAGGTCTTGACGCCGCAGATTACCATAAAAAATTAGTGATTTAGTCTTACTGTCTAAATTAAAGTGCGACATTAAATGTGTGTTTCTAGAGGCTAAGACTATATCTTGCAGTTACACGGTTAGGTTTTATTCTCAAAGTAAGTTCTATTACTAACATTTTAAAATAGATTGTTATAGATTAGGTCTTGACGCCGCAGACTTCCACAAGATATCAATGATTAGGGCTTACTGTCTAAATTTAAGTGTGACATTAGACGTGTGTGTTTTAGAGGCTAAGACTATATTTTGCAGTTACTTGGTTGGGTATTAATCTCAAAGTAAGTTCTATTACCTTCATTTTAGAATAAATTGTTATAAACTAGGTCTTGACGCCGCAGATTACCATAAAAAATTAGTGATTTAGTCTTACTGTCTAAATTAAAGTGCGACATTAAATGTGTGTTTCTAGAGGCTAAGACTATATCTTGCAGTTACACGGTTAGGTTTTAATCTCAAAGTAAGTTCTATTACCTTGATTTTAGAATAAATTGTTATAGATTAGGTCTTGACGCCGCAGATTACCACAGAATATCAATGATTAGGGCTTACTGTCTAAATTTAAGTGCGACATTATACGTGTGTTTTTAGAGGCTAAGACAATATCTTGCAGTTACATGGCTAGGTTTAAATCTCAAAGTAAGTTTTTTAACTTACATGTGAGTGTTAATTGTTATAGATTAGATCTTGACGCCGCAGGTTAACACAAGATATCAATGATTAGGGCTTACTGTCTAAATTTAAGTGCGACATTAAACGTGTGTTTTTAGAGGCTAAGACTATATCTTGCAGTTACATGGTTAGGTTTTAATCTCAAAGTAAGTTCTATTACTTACATGTGAGTGTTAATTGTAATAGATTAGATCTTGACGCCACAGATTAATACAAAAATTCAATGATTAGGGCTTACTACCAAAATTTAAGTGCGACATTAAACGTGTGTTTCTAGAGGCTTAGACTATCTATATCTTGCAGTTACATGGTTAGGTTTTAATCTCAAAGTAAGTTCTATTACTTACATGTGAGTGTTAATTGTAATAAATTAGATCTTGACGCCGCAGATTAATACAAAAAATAATGATTAGGGCTTACTACCAAAATTTAAGTGCGACATTAAACGTGTGTTTCTAGAGGCTAAGACTATATCTTGCAGTTACATGGTTAGGTTTTTAATAATAATACCACATTTTACATCAAATACTGACACACTTAAAAGTAGGAAATTCAATAAAATAATTCATAAAATATAAGATTTCTAAGGTTTTATTCTAACAAAAATTATAAAATATTATGTTAAAAAATGAATTTTAATACCACATTTTACATCAAATATTGACACACCTAAAGTAAGAAATAAAAAAAAATCATTCCTAAAATGCATGATTTCTAGGGTTTTATTTTAACAAAAATTTGTAAATTTTATATAAAAAATTTATTTTAATACCACATTTTACAACAAATATTGACACAGCTAAAAGTAGGAAATTCAATAAAATAATTCATAAAATATAAGATTTCTAAGGTTTTATTCTAACAAAAATTATAAAATATTATGTTAAAAAATGTATTTTAATACCACATTTTACATCAAGTATTGTCACATCTAAAGTTAGAAATTCAAAAAAATCAATCATAAAATGCAACATTTCTGAGGTATTATATTAACAAAAATTTGTAAATTTTATATCAAAAAATGTATTTTAATACCACATTTTTCATCAAATATTGACACACCTAAAGTTAGAAATTAAAAAAAATCAATCCTAAAATGCATGATTTCTAGGGTATTATTTTAACAAAAATTTGTAAATTTTATATAAAAAAATGTATTTTAATACCACATTTTACATCAAATTCTGATACACTTAAAAGTAGGAAATTCAATAAAATAATTCATTAAATATAAGATTTCTAAGGTTTTATTCCAACAAAAATTATAAAATATTATGTTAAAAAATGAATTTTAATACCACATTTTACATCAAATATTGACACACCTAAAGTAAGAAATAAAAAAAAATCATTCCTAAAATGCATGATTTCTAGGGTTTAATTTTAACAAAAATTTGTAAATTTAATATAAAAAATTTATTTTAATACCACATTTTACAACAAATATTGACACAGCTAAAAGTAGGAAATTCAATAAAATAATTCATAAAATATAAGATTTCTAAGGTTTTATTCTAACAATAATTATAAAATATTATGTTAAAAAATGTATTTTAAGACCACATTTTACATCAAGTATTGTCACATCTAAAGTTAGAAATTCAAAAAAATCAATCATAAAATGCAAGATTTCTGAGGTATTATATTAACAAAAATTATTAAATTTCATATCAAAAAATGTATTTTAATACCACATTTTACATCAAATTATGACACACCTAAAACTAGGAAATTCAATAAAATAATTCATAAAATATAAGATTTCGAAGGTTTTAATAGGTCTTGTCGCCGCAGATTATCAAAAGAAATCAATGATTAGGGCTTACTGTCTAAATTTAAGTGCGACATTTAACGTGTGTTTTTAGAGGCTAAGACTATATTTTGCAGTTACTTGGTTGGGTATTAATCTCAAAGTAAGTTCTATTACCTTCATTTTAGAATAAATTGTTATAGATTAGGTCTTGACGCCGCAGATTACCACAAAAAATTAATGATAAGGGCTTACTGTCTAAATTTAAGTGTGACATTAGACGTGTGTGTTTTTAGAGGCTAAGACTATATTTCGCAGTTACATTGTTAGGTTTTAATCTCAAAGTAAGTTCTATTACCTTCATTTTAGAATAAATTGTTATAGACTAGGTTTTGACAACGCAGATTACCATAAGATATCAATGATTGGGGCTTACAGTCTAAATTTATGTGCGACAATTTACGTGTGTTTTGAGAGGCTAAGACTGTATCTTGCAGTTACATGGTTAGGTTTTAATATCAAAGTAAGTTGTATTACCTTCATTTTAGGATAAATTGTTATAGATTAGGTCTTGACGCCGCAGATTACCACAAGATATCAATGATTAGGGCTTACTGCCTAAATTTAAGTACGACATTAAACGTGTGTTTTTAGAGGCTAAGACTATATCTTGCAGTTACTTTGTTGGGTTTTAATCTCAAAGTAAATTCTATTACTTACATTTTAGAATAAATTGTTATAAACTAGGTCTTGATGCCGCAGATTACCATAAAAAATTAGTGATTTAGTCTTACTGTCTAAATTAAAGTGCGACATTAAATGTGTGTTTCTAGAGGCTAAGACTATATCTTGCAGTTACACGGTTAGGTTTTATTCTCAAAGTAAGTTCTATTACTAACATTTTAAAATAGATTGTTATAGATTAGGTCTTGACGCCGCAGACTTCCACAAGATATCAATGATTAGGGCTTACTGTCTAAATTTAAGTGTGACATTAGACGTGTGTGTTTTAGAGGCTAAGACTATATTTTGCAGTTACTTGGTTGGGTATTAATCTCAAAGTAAGTTCTATTACCTTCATTTTAGAATAAATTGTTATAGATTAGGTCTTGACGCCGCAGATTACCACAAAAAATTAATGATAAGGGCTTACTGTCTAAATTTAAGTGTGACATTAGACGTGTGTGTTTTTAGAGGCTAAGACTATATTTCGCAGTTACATTGTTCGGTTTTAATCTCAAAGTAAGTTCTATTACCTTCATTTTAGAATAAATTGTTATAAACTAGGTCTTGACGCCGCAGATTACCATAAAAAATTAGTGATTTAGTCTTACTGTCTAAATTAAAGTGCGACATTAAATGTGTGTTTCTAGAGGCTAAGACTATATCTTGCAGTTACACGGTTAGGTTTTATTCTCAAAGTAAGTTCTATTACTAACATTTTAAAATAAATTGTTATAGATTAGGTCTTGACGCCGCAGACTTCCACAAGATATCAATGATTAGGGCTTACTGCCTAAATTTAAGTACGACATTAAAAGTGTGTTTTTAGAAGCTAAGACTACATCTTGCAGTTACTTGGTTGGGTATTAATCTCAAAGTAAGTTCTATTACTTACATTTTAGAATAAATTGTTATAGACTAGGTCTTGGCGCCGCCGATTACCATAAAAAATCAATGATTAGGGCTTACTGTCTAAATTTAAGTGTGACATTAGACGTGTGTGTTTTAGAGGCTAAGACTATATTTCGCAGTTACATTGTTAGGTTTTAATCTCAAAGTAAGTTTTATTACCTTCATTTTAGAATAAATTGTTATAGACTAGGTCTTGACACCGCAGATTACCATAAGATATCAATGATTGGGGCTTACTTTCTAAATTTAAGTGCGACAATATACGTGTGTTTTGAGAGGCTAAGACTATATCTTGCAGTTACTTGGTTGGGTTTTACTCTCAAAGTAAGTTCTATTACCTTGATTTTAGAATAAATTGTTATAGATTAGGTCTTGACGCCGCAGATTACCACAGGATATCAATAATTAGGGCTTACTGTCTAAATTTAAGTGCGACATTATACGTGTGTTTTTAGAGGCTAAGACTATATCTTGCAGTTACTTGGTTGGGTTTTAATCTCAAAGTAAGTTCTATTACCTTGATTTTAGAATAAATTGTTATAGATTAGGTCTTGACGCCGCAGATTACCACAGGATATCAATGATTAGGGCTTACTGCCTAAATTTAAGTACGACATTAAACGTGTGTTTTTAGAGGCTAAGACTATATCTTGCAGTAACTTTGTTGGGTTTTAATCTCAAAGTAAATTCTATTACCTTCATTTTAGGATAAATAGTTATAGATTAGGTCTTGACGCCGCAGATTACCACAAGATATCAATGATTAGGGCTTACTGCCTAAATTTAAGTACGACATTAAACGTGTGTTTTTAGAGGCTAAGACTATATCTTGCAGTTACATTGTTAGGTTTTAATCTCAAAGTAAGTTTTATTACCTTCATTTTAGAATAAATTGTTATAGACTAGGTCTTGACACCGCAGATTACCATAAGATATCAATGATTGGGGCTTACTGTCTAAATTTAAGTGCGACAATATACGTGTGTTTTGAGAGGCTAAGACTATATCTTGCAGTTACATGGTTAGGTTTTAATATCAAAGTAAGTTGTATTACCTTCATTTTAGGATAAATTGTTATAGATTAGGTCTTGACGCCGCAGATTACTACAAGATATCAATGATTAGGGCTTACTGCCTAAATTTAAGTACGACATTAAACGTGTGTTTCTAGAGGCTAAGACTATATCTTGCAGTTACTTTGTTGGGTTTTAATCTCAAAGTAAATTCTATTACTTACATTTTAGAATAAATTGTTATAAACTAGGTCTTGACGCCGCGTATTACAATAAGAAATCAATAATTAGGGCTTACTATCTAAATTTAAGTGCGACATTAAACGTGTGTTTTTAGAGGCTAAGACAATATCTTGCAGTTACATGGCTAGGTTTAAATCTCAAAGTAAGTTTTTTAACTTACATGTGAGTGTTAATTTTTATAGATTAGGTCTTGACGCCGCAGATTAACACAAGATATCAATGATTAGGGCTTACGGTCTAAATTTAAGTGCGACAATTTACGTGTGTTTTGAGAGGCTAAGACTGTATCTTGCAGTTACATGGTTAAGTTTTAATATCAAAGTAAGTTGTATTACCTTCATTGTAGGATAAATTGTTATAGATTAGGTCTTGACGCCGCAGATTACCACAAGATATCAATGATTAGGGCTTACTGCCTAAATTTAAGTACGACATTAAACGTGTATTTTTAGAGGCTAAGACTATATCTTGCAGTTACTTTGTTGGGTTTTAATCTCAAAGTAAATTCTATTACTTACATTTTAGAATAAATTGTTATAAACTAGGTCTTGACGCCGCAGATTACCATAAAAAATTAGTGATTTAGTCTTACTGTCTAAATTAAAGTGCGACATTAAATGTGTGTTTCTAGAGGCTAAGACTATATCTTGCAGTTACACGGTTAGGTTTTATTCTCAAAGTAAGTTCTATTACTAACATTTTAAAATAAATTGTTATAGATTAGGTCTTGACGCCGCAGACTTCCACAAGATATCAATGATTAGGGCTTACTGTCTAAATTTAAGTGTGACATTAGAAGTGTGTGTTTTAGAGGCTAAGACTATATCTCGCAGTTACATTTTTAGGTTTTAATCTCAAAGTAAGTTCTATTACCTTCATTTTAGAATAAATTGTTACAGACTAGGTCTTGACACCGCAGATTACCATAAGATATCAATGATTGGGGCTTACTGTCTAAATTTAAGTGCGACAATATAAGTGTGTTTTGAGAGGCTAAGACTGTATCTTGCAGTTACATGGTTAGGTTTTAATATCAAAGTAAGTTGTATTACCTTCATTTTAGGATAAATTGTTATAGAATAGGTCTTGACGCCGCAGATTACCACAAGATATCAATGATTAGGGCTTACTGCCTAAATTTAAGTACGACATTAAACGTGTGTTTTTAGAGGCTAAGACTATATCTTGCAGTTACTTTGTTGGGTTTTAATCTCAAAGTAAATTCTATTACCTTCATTTTAGGATAAATTGTTATAGATTAGGTCTTGACGCCGCAGATTACCACAAGATATCAATGATTAGGGCTTACTGCCTAAATTTAAGTACGACATTAAACGTGTGTTTTTAGAGGCTAAGACTATATCTTGCAGTTACTTTGTTGGGTTTTAATCTCAAAGTAAATTCTATTACTTACATTTTAGAATAAATTGTTATAAACTAGGTCTTGACGCCGCGTATTACAATAAGAAATCAATAATTAGGGCTTACTATCTAAATTTAAGTGCGACATTAAACGTGTGTTTTTAGAGGCTAAGACAATATCTTGCAGTTACATGGCTAGGTTTAAATCTCAAAGTAAGTTTTTTAACTTACATGTGAGTGTTAATTTTTATAGATTAGGTCTTGACGCCGCAGATTAACACAAGATATCAATGATTAGGGCTTACTGCCTAAATTTAAGTACGACATTAAACGTGTATTTTTAGAGGCTAAGACTATATCTTGCAGTTACTTTGTTGGGTTTTAATCTCAAAGTAAATTCTATTACTTACATTTTAGAATAAATTGTTATAAACTAGGTCTTGACGCCGCAGATTACCATAAAAAATTAGTGATTTAGTCTTACTGTCTAAATTAAAGTGCGACATTAAATGTGTGTTTCTAGAGGCTAAGACTATATCTTGCAGTTACACGGTTAGGTTTTATTCTCAAAGTAAGTTCTATTACTAACATTTTAAAATAAATTGTTATAGATTAGGTCTTGACGCCGCAGACTTCCACAAGATATCAATGATTAGGGCTTACTGTCTAAATTTAAGTGTGACATTAGACGTGTGTGTTTTAGAGGCTAAGACTATATCTCGCAGTTACATTGTTAGGTTTTAATCTCAAAGTAAGTTCTATTACCTTCATTTTAGAATAAATTGTTATAGACTAGGTCTTGACACCGCAGATTACCATAAGATATCAATGATTGGGGCTTACTGTCTAAATTTAAGTGCGACAATATAAGTGTGTTTTGAGAGGCTAAGACTGTATCTTGCAGTTACATGGTTAGGTTTTAATATCAAAGTAAGTTGTATTACCTTCATTTTAGGATAAATTGTTATAGATTAGATCTTGACGCCGCAGATTACCACAAGATATCAATGATTAGGTCTTACTGCCTAAATTTAAGTACGACATTAAACGTGTGTTTTTAGAGGCTAAGACTATATCTTGCAGTTACTTTGTTGGGTTTTAATCTCAAAGAAAGTTCTATTACTAACATTTTAAAATAAATTGTTATAGATTAGGTCTTGACGCCGCAGACTTCCACAAGATATCAATGATTAGGGCTTACTGTCTAAATTTAAGTGTGACATTAGACGTGTGTGTTTTAGAGGCTAAGACTATATCTCGCAGTTACATTTTTAGGTTTTAATCTCAAAGTAAGTTCTATTACTTTCATTTTAGAATAAATTGTTACAGACTAGGTCTTGACACCGCAGATTACCATAAGATATCAATGATTGGGGCTTACTGTCTAAATTTAAGTGCGACAATATAAGTGTGTTTTGAGAGGCTAAGACTGTATCTTGCAGTTACATGGTTAGGTTTTAATATCAAAGTAAGTTGTATTACCTTCATTTTAGGATAAATTGTTATAGAATACGTCTTGACGCCGCAGATTACCACAAGATATCAATGATTAGGGCTTACTGCCTAAATTTAAGTACGACATTAAACGTGTGTTTTTAGAGGCTAAGACTATATCTTGCAGTTACTTTGTTGGGTTTTAATCTCAAAGTAAATTCTATTACCTTCATTTTAGGATAAATTGTTATAGATTAGGTCTTGACGCCGCAGATTACCACAAGATATCAATGATTAGGGCTTACTGCCTAAATTTAAGTACGACATTAAACGTGTGTTTTTAGAGGCTAAGACTATATCTTGCAGTTACTTTGTTGGGTTTTAATCTCAAAGTAATTTCTATTACTTACATTTAAGAATAAATTGTTATAAACTAGGTCTTGACGCCGCAGATTACCATAAAAAATCAATGATTAGGGCTTACTGTCTAAATTTAAGTGTGACATTAGACGTGTGTGTTTTAGAGGCTAAGACTATATTTCGCAGTTACATTGTTAGGTTGTAATCTCAAAGTAAGTTTTATTACCTTCATTTTAGAATAAATTGTTATAGACTAGGTCTTGACACCGCAGATTACCATAAGATATCAATGATTGGGGCTTACTGTCCAAATTTAAGTGCGACAATATACGTGTGTTTTGAGAGGCTAAGACTATATCTTGCAGTTACATGGTTAGGTTTTAATATCAAAGTAAGTTGTATTACCTTCATTTTAGGATAAATTGTTATAGATTAGGTCTTGACGCCGCAGATTACCACAAGATATCAATGATTAGGGCTTACTGCCTAAATTTAAGTACGACATTAAACGTGTGTTTTTAGAGGCTAAGACTATATCTTGCAGTTACTTTGTTGGGTTTTAATCTCAAAGTAATTTGTATTACTTACATTTAAGAATAAATTGTTATAAACTAGGTCTTGACGCCGCAGATTACCATAAAAAATCAATGATTAGGGCTTACTGTCTAAATTTAAGTGTGACAGAAGACGTGTGTGTTTTAGAGGCTAAGACTATATCTCGCAGTTACATTTTTAGGTTTTAATCTCAAAGTAAGTTCTATTACTTTCATTTTAGAATAAATTGTTACAGACTAGGTCTTGACACCGCAGATTACCATAAGATATCAATGATTGGGGCTTACTGTCTAAATTTAAGTGCGACAATATAAGTGTGTTTTGAGAGGCTAAGACTGTATCTTGCAGTTACATGGTTAGGTTTTAATATCAAAGTAAGTTGTATTACCTTCATTTTAGGATAAATTGTTATAGAATACGTCTTGACGCCGCAGATTACCACAAGATATCAATGATTAGGGCTTACTGCCTAAATTTAAGTACGACATTAAACGTGTGTTTTTAGAGGCTAAGACTATATCTTGCAGTTACTTTGTTGGGTTTTAATCTCAAAGTAAATTCTATTACCTTCATTTTAGGATAAATTGTTATAGATAAGGTCTTGACGCCGCAGATTACCACAAGATATCAATGATTAGGGCTTACTGCCTAAATTTAAGTACGACATTAAACGTGTGTTTTTAGAGGCTAAGACTATATCTTGCAGTTACTTTGTTGGGTTTTAATCTCAAAGTAATTTCTATTACTTACATTTAAGAATAAATTGTTATAAACTAGGTCTTGACGCCGCAGATTACCATAAAAAATCAATGATTAGGGCTTACTGTCTAAATTTAAGTGTGACATTAGACGTGTGTGTTTTAGAGGCTAAGACTATATTTCGCAGTTACATTGTTAGGTTTTAATCTCAAAGTAAGTTTTATTACCTTCATTTTAGAATAAATTGTTATAGACTAGGTCTTGACACCGCAGATTACCATAAGATATCAATGATTGGGGCTTACTGTCCAAATTTAAGTGCGACAATATACGTGTGTTTTGAAAGGCTAAGACTATATCTTGCAGTTACATGGTTAGGTTTTAATATCAAAGTAAGTTGTATTACCTTCATTTTAGGATAAATTGTTATAGATTAGGTCTTGACGCCGCAGATTACCACAAGATATCAATGATTAGGGCTTACTGCCTAAATTTAAGTACGACATTAAACGTGTGTTTTTAGAGGCTAAGACTATATCTTGCAGTTACTTTGTTGGGTTTTAATCTCAAAGTAAATTCTATTACCTTCATTTTAGGCTAAATTGTTATAGATTAGGTCTTGACGCCGCAGATTACCACAAGATATCAATGATTAGGGCTTACTGCCTAAATTTAAGTACGACATTAAACGTGTGTTTTTAGAGGCTAAGACTATATCTTGCAGTTACTTTGTTGGGTTTTAATCTCAAAGTAAATTCTATTACTTACATTTTAGAATAAATTGTTATAAACTAGGTCTTGACGCCGCGTATTACAATAAGAAATCAATAATTAGGGCTTACTATCTAAATTTAAGTGCGACATTAAACGTGTGTTTTTAGAGGCTAAGACAATATCTTGCAGTTACATGGCTAGGTTTAAATCTCAAAGTAATTTTTTTAACTTACATGTGAGTGTTAATTTTTATAGATTAGGTCTTGACGCCGCAGATTAACACAAGATATCAATGATTAGGGCTTACTGCCTAAATTTAAGTACGACATTAAACGTGTATTTTTAGAGGCTAAGACTATATCTTGCAGTTACTTTGTTGGGTTTTAATCTCAAAGTAAATTCTATTACTTACATTTTAGAATAAATTGTTATAAACTAGGTCTTGACGCCGCAGATTACCATAAAAAATTAGTGATTTAGTCTTACTGTCTAAATTAAAGTGCGACATTAAATGTGTGTTTCTAGAGGCTAAGACTATATCTTGCAGTTACACGGTTAGGTTTTATTCTCAAAGTAAGTTCTATTACTAACATTTTAAAATAAATTGTTATAGATTAGGTCTTGACGCCGCAGACTTCCACAAGATATCAATGATTTGGGCTTACTGTCTAAATTTAAGTGTGACATTAGACGTGTGTGTTTTAGAGGCTAAGACTATATCTCGCAGTTACATTGTTAGGTTTTAATCTCAAAGTAAGTTCTATTACCTTCATTTTAGAATAAATTGTTATAGACTAGGTCTTGACACCGCAGATTACCATAAGATATCAATGATTGGGGCTTACTGTCTAAATTTAAGTGCGACAATATAAGTGTGTTTTGAGAGGCTAAGACTGTATCTTGCAGTTACATGGTTAGGTTTTAATATCAAAGTAAGTTGTATTACCTTCATTTTAGGATAAATTGTTATAGATTAGATCTTGACGCCGCAGATTACCACAAGATATCAATGATTAGGTCTTACTGCCTAAATTTAAGTACGACATTAAACGTGTGTTTTTAGAGGCTAAGACTATATCTTGCAGTTACTTTGTTGGGTTTTAATCTCAAAGAAAGTTCTATTACTAACATTTTAAAATAAATTGTTATAGATTAGGTCTTGACGCCGCAGACTTCCACAAGATATCAATGATTAGGGCTTACTGTCTAAATTTAAGTGTGACATTAGACGTGTGTGTTTTAGAGGCTAAGACTATATCTCGCAGTTATATTTTTAGGTTTTAATCTCAAAGTAAGTTCTATTACCTTCATTTTAGAATAAATTGTTACAGACTAGGTCTTGACACCGCAGATTACCATAAGATATCAATGATTGGGGCTTACTGTCTAAATTTAAGTGCGACAATATAAGTGTGTTTTGAGAGGCTAAGACTGTATCTTGCAGTTACATGGTTAGGTTTTAATATCAAAGTAAGTTGTATTACCTTCATTTTAGGATAAATTGTTATAGAATAGGTCTTGACGCCGCAGATTACCACAAGATATCAATGATTAGGGCTTACTGCCTAAATTTAAGTACGACATTAAACGTGTGTTTTTAGAGGCTAAGACTATATCTTGCAGTTACTTTGTTGGGTTTTAATCTCAAAGTAAATTCTATTACCTTCATTTTAGGATAAATTGTTATAGACAAGGTCTTGACGCCGCAGATTACCACAAGATATCAATGATTAGGGCTTACTGCCTAAATTTAAGTACGACATTAAACGTGTGTTTTTAGAGGCTAAGACTATATCTTGCAGTTACTTTGTTGGGTTTTAATCTCAAAGTAATTTCTATTACTTACATTTAAGAATAAATTGTTATAAACTAGGTCTTGACGCCGCAGATTACCATAAAAAATCAATGATTAGGGCTTACTGTCTAAATTTAAGTGTGACATTAGACGTGTGTGTTTTAGAGGCTAAGACTATATTTCGCAGTTACATTGTTAGGTTTTAATCTCAAAGTAAGTTTTATTACCTTCATTTTAGAATAAATTGTTATAGACTAGGTCTTGACACCGCAGATGACCATAAGATATCAATGATTGGGGCTTACTGTCCAAATTTAAGTCCGACAATATACGTGTGTTTTGAGAGGCTAAGACTATATCTTGCAGTTACATGGTTAGGTTTTAATATCAAAGTAAGTTGTATTACCTTCATTTTAGGATAAATTGTTATAGATTAGGTCTTGACGCCGCAGATTACCACAAGATATCAATGATTAGGGCTTACTGCCTAAATTTAAGTACGACATTAAACGTGTGTTTTTAGAGGCTAAGACTATATCTTGCAGTTACTTTGTTGGGTTTTAATCTCAAAGTAAATTCTATTACTTACATTTTAGAATAAATTGTTATAAACTAGGTCTTGACGCCGCAGATTACCATAAAAAATCAATGATTAGGGCTTACTATCTAAATTTAAGTGCGACATTATAGGTGTGTTTTTAGAGGCTAAGACTATATCTTGCAGTTACATGGTTAGGTTTTAATATCAAAGTAAGTTGTATTACCTTCATTTTAGGATAAATTGTTTTAGATTAGGTCTTGACGCCGCAGATTACCACAAGATATCAATGATTAGGGCTTACTGCCTAAATTTAAGTACGACATTAAAAGTGTGTTTTTAGAGGCTAAGACTACATCTTGCAGTTACTTGGTTGGGTATTAATCTCAAAGTAAGTTCTATTACTTACATTTTAGAATAAATTGTTATAGACTAGGTCTTGACGCCGCAGATTACCATAAGATATCAATGATTGGGGCTTACTGTCTAAATTTAAGTGCGACAATATACGTGTGTTTTGAGAGGCTAAGACTATATCTTGCAGTTACTTGGTTGGGTTTTAATCTCAAAGTAAGTTCTATTACCTTGATTTTAGAATAAATTGTTATAGTTTAAGTCTTGACGCCGCAGATTACCACAGGATATCAATGATTAGGGCTTACTGTCTAAATTTAAGTGCGACATTATACGTGTGTTTTTAGAGGCTAAGACTATATCTTGCAGTTACTTGGTTGGGTTTTAATCTCAAAGTAAGTTCTATTACCTTGATTTTAGAATAAATTGTTATAGATTAGGTCTTGACGCCGCAGATTACCACAGGATATCAATGATTAGGGCTTACTGTCTAAATTTAAGTGCGACATTATACGTGTGTTTTTAGAGGCTAAGACAATATCTTGCAGTTACATGGCTAGGTTTAAATCTCAAAGTAAGTTTTTTAACTTACATGTGAGTGTTAATTGTTATAGATTAGGTCTTGACGCCGCAGATTAACACAAGATATCAATGATTAGGTCTTACTGCCTAAATTTAAGTACGACATTAAACGTGTGTTTTTAGAGGCTAAGACTATATCTTGCAGTTACTTTGTTGGGTTTTAATCTCAAAGAAAGTTCTATTACTAACATTTTAAAATAAATTGTTATAGATTAGGTCTTGACGCCGCAGACTTCCACAAGATATCAATGATTAGGGCTTACTGTCTAAATTTAAGTGTGACATTAGACGTGTGTGTTTTAGAGGCTAAGACTATATCTCGCAGTTACATTTTTAGGTTTTAATCTCAAAGTAAGTTCTATTACCTTCATTTTAGAATAAATAGTTATAGACTAGGTCTTGACACCGCAGATTACCATAAGATATCAATGATTAGGGCTTACTGTCTAAATTTAAGTGCGACAATATAAGTGTGTTTTGAGAGGCTAAGACTGTATCTTGCAGTTACATGGTTAGGTTTTAATATCAAAGTAAGTTGTATTACCTTCATTTTAGGATAAATTGTTATAGAATAGGTCTTGACGCCGCAGATTACCACAAGATATCAATGATTAGGGCTTACTGCCTAAATTTAAGTACGACATTAAACGTGTGTTTTTAGAGGCTAAGACTATATCTTGCAGTTACTTTGTTGGGTTTTAATCTCAAAGTAAATTCTATTACCTTCATTTTAGGATAAATTGTTATAGATAAGGTCTTGACGCCGCAGATTACCACAAGATATCAATGATTAGGGCTTACTGCCTAAATTTAAGTACGACATTAAACGTGTGTTTTTAGAGGCTAAGACTATATCTTGCAGTTACTTTGTTGGGTTTTAATCTCAAAGTAATTTCTATTACTTACATTTAAGAATAAATTGTTATAAACTAGGTCTTGACGCCGCAGATTACCATAAAAAATCAATGATTAGGGCTTACTGTCTAAATTTAAGTGTGACATTAGACGTGTGTGTTTTAGAGGCTAAGACTATATTTCGCAGTTACATTGTTAGGTTTTAATCTCAAAGTAAGTTTTATTACCTTCATTTTAGAATAAATTGTTATAGACTAGGTCTTGACACCGCAGATTACCATAAGATATCAATGATTGGGGCTTACTGTCCAAATTTAAGTGCGACAATATACGTGTGTTTTGAGAGGCTAAGACTATATCTTGCAGTTACATGGTTAGGTTTTAATATCAAAGTAAGTTGTATTACCTTCATTTTAGGATAAATTGTTATAGATTAGGTCTTGACGCCGCAGATTACCACAAGATATCAATGATTAGGGCTTACTGCCTAAATTTAAGTACGACATTAAACGTGTGTTTTTAGAGGCTAAGACTATATCTTGCAGTTACTTTGTTGGGTTTTAATCTCAAAGTAAATTCTATTACTTACATTTTAGAATAAATTGTTATAAACTAGGTCTTGACGCCGCAGATTACCATAAAAAATCAATGATTAGGGCTTACTATCTAAATTTAAGTGCGACATTATAGGTGTGTTTTTAGAGGCTAAGACTATATCTTGCAGTTACATGGTTAGGTTTTAATATCAAAGTAAGTTGTATTACCTTCATTTTAGGATAAATTGTTTTAGATTAGGTCTTGACGCCGCAGATTACCACAAGATATCAATGATTAGAGCTTACTGCCTAAATTTAAGTACGACATTAAAAGTGTGTTTTTAGAGGCTAAGACTACATCTTGCAGTTACTTGGTTGGGTATTAATCTCAAAGTAAGTTCTATTACTTACATTTTAGAATAAATTGTTATAGACTAGGTCTTGACGCCGCAGATTACCATAAGATATCAATGATTGGGGCTTACTGTCTAAATTTAAGTGCGACAATATACGTGTGTTTTGAGAGGCTAAGACTATATCTTGCAGTTACTTGGTTGGGTTTTAATCTCAAAGTAAGTTCTATTACCTTGATTTTAGAATAAATTGTTATAGATTAGGTCTTGACGCCGCAGATTACCACAGGATATCAATGATTAGGGCTTACTGTCTAAATTTAAGTGCGACATTATACGTGTGTTTTTAGAGGCTAAGACTATATCTTGCAGTTACTTGGTTGGGTTTTAATCTCAAAGTAAGTTCTATTACCTTGATTTTAGAATAAATTGTTATAGATTAGGTCTTGACGCCGCAGATTACCACAGGATATCAATGATTAGGGCTTACTGTCTAAATTTAAGTGCGACATTATACGTGTGTTTTTAGAGGCTAAGACAATATCTTGCAGTTACATGGCTAGGTTTAAATCTCAAAGTAAGTTTTTTAACTTACATGTGAGTGTTAATTGTTATAGATTAGGTCTTGACGCCGCAGATTAACACAAGATATCAATGATTAGGGCTTACTGTCTAAATTTAAGTGCGACATTAAACGTGTGTTTTTTAGAGGCTAAGACTATATCTTGCAGTTACATGGTTAGGTTTTAATCTCAAAGTAAGTTCTATTACCTTCATTTTAGAATAAATTGTTATAGACTAGGTCTTGACACCGCAGATTACCATAAGATATCAATGATTGGGGCTTACTGTCTAAATTTAAGTGCGACAATATAAGTGTGTTTTGAGAGGCTAAGACTGTATCTTGCAGTTACATGGTTAGGTTTTAATATCAAAGTAAGTTGTATTACCTTCATTGTAGGATAAATTGTTATAGATTAGGTCTTGACGCCGCAGATTACCACAAGATATCAATGATTAGGGCTTACTGCCTAAATTTAAGTACGACATTAAACGTGTGTTTTTAGAGGCTTAGACTATATCTTGCAGTTACTTTGTTGGGTTTTAATCTCAAAGTAAATTCTATTACTTACATTTTAGAATAAATTGTTATAAACTAGGTCTTGACGCCGCAGATTACCATAAAAAATTAGTGATTTAGTCTTACTGTCTAAATTAAAGTGCGAAATTGAATGTGTGTTTCTAGAGGCTAAGACTATATCTTGCAGTTACACGGTTAGGTTTTATTCTCAAAGTAAGTTCTATTACTAACATTTTAAAATAAATTGTTATAGATTAGGTCTTGACGCCGCAGACTTCCACAAGATATCAATGATTAGGGCTTACTGTCTAAATTTAAGTGTGACATTAGACGTGTGTGTTTTAGAGGCTAAGACTATATCTCGCAGTTACATTGTTAGGTTTTAATCTCAAAGTAAGTTCTATTACCTTCATTTTAGAATAAATTGTTATAGACTAGGTCTTGACACCGCAGATTACCATAAGATATCAATGATTGGGGCTTACTGTCTAAATTTAAGTGCGACAATATAAGTGTGTTTTGAGAGGCTAAGACTGTATCTTGCAGTTACATGGTTAGGTTTTAATATCAAAGTAAGTTGTATTACCTTCATTTTAGGATAAATTGTTATAGATTAGGTCTTGACGCCGCAGATTACCACAAGATATCAATGATTAGGGCTTACTGCCTAAATTTAAGTACGACATTAAACGTGTGTTTTTAGAGGCTAAGACTATATCTTGCAGTTACTTTGTTGGGTTTTAATCTCAAAGTAAATTCTATTACCTTCATTTTAGGATAAATTGTTATAGATTAGGTCTTAACGCCGCAGATTACCACAAGATATCAATGATTAGGGCTTACTGCCTAAATTTAAGTACGACATTAAACGTGTGTTTTTAGAGGCTAAGACTATATCTTGCAGTTACTTTGTTGGGTTTTAATCTCAAAGTAATTTGTATTACTTACATTTAAGAATAAATTGTTATAAACTAGGTCTTGACGCCGCAGATTACCATAAAAAATCAATGATTAGGGCTTACTGTCTAAATTTAAGTGTGACATTAGACGTGTGTGTTTTAGAGGCTAAGAATATATTTCGCAGTTACATTGTTAGGTTTTAATATCAAAGTAAGTTTTATTACCTTCATTTTAGAATAAATTGTTATAGACTAGGTCTTGACACCGCAGATTACCATAAGATATCAATGATTGGGGCTTACTGTCCAAATTTAAGTGCGACAATATACGTGTGTTTTGAAAGGCTAAGACTATATCTTGCAGTTACATGGTTAGGTTTTAATATCAAAGTAAGTTGTATTACCTTCATTTTAGGATAAATTGTTATAGATTAGGTCTTGACGCCGCAGATTACCACAAGATATCAATGATTAGGGCTTACTGCCTAAATTTAAGTACGACATTAAACGTGTGTTTTTAGAGGCTAAGACTATATCTTGCAGTTACTTTGTTGGGTTTTAATCTTAAAGTAAATTCTATTACTTACATTTTAGAATAAATTGTTATAAACTAGGTCTTGACGCCGCAGATTACCATAAAAAATCAATGATTAGGGCTTACTATCTAAATTTAAGTGCGACATTATAGGTGTGTTTTTAGAGGCTAAGACTATATCTTGCAGTTACATGGTTAGGTTTTAATATCAAAGTAAGTTGTATTACCTTCATTTTAGGATAAATTGTTTTAGATTAGGTCTTGACGCCGCAGATTACCACAAGATATCAATGATTAGAGCTTACTGCCTAAATTTAAGTACGACATTAAAAGTGTGTTTTTAGAGGCTAAGACTACATCTTGCAGTTACTTGGTTGGGTATTAATCTCAAAGTAAGTTCTATTACTTACATTTTAGAATAAATTGTTATAGACTAGGTCTTGACGCCGCAGATTACCATAAGATATCAATGATTGGGGCTTACTGTCTAAATTTAAGTGCGACAATATACGTGTGTTTTGAGAGGCTAAGACTATATCTTGCAGTTACTTGGTTGGGTTTTAATCTCAAAGTAAGTTCTATTACCTTGATTTTAGAATAAATTGTTATAGTTTAGGTCTTGACGCCGCAGATTACCACAGGATATCAATGATTAGGGCTTACTGTCTAAATTTAAGTGCGACATTATACGTGTGTTTTTAGAGGCTAAGACTATATCTTGCAGTTACTTGGTTGGGTTTTAATCTCAAAGTAAGTTCTATTACCTTGATTTTAGAATAAATTGTTATAGATTAGGTCTTGACGCCGCAGATTACCACAGGATATCAATGATTAGGGCTTACTGTCTAAATTTAAGTGCGACATTATACGTGTGTTTTTAGAGGCTAAGACAATATCTTGCAGTTACATGGCTAGGTTTAAATCTCAAAGTAAGTTTTTTAACTTACATGTGAGTGTTAATTGTTATAGATTAGGTCTTGACGCCGCAGATTAACACAAGATATCAATGATTAGGTCTTACTGCCTAAATTTAAGTACGACATTAAACGTGTGTTTTTAGAGGCTAAGACTATATCTTGCAGTTACTTTGTTGGGTTTTAATCTCAAAGAAAGTTCTATTACTAACATTTTAAAATAAATTGTTATAGATTAGGTCTTGACGCCGCAGACTTCCACAAGATATCAATGATTAGGGCTTACTGTCTAAATTTAAGTGTGACATTAGACGTGTGTGTTTTAGAGGCTAAGACTATATCTCGCAGTTACATTTTTAGGTTTTAATCTCAAAGTAAGTTCTATTACCTTCATTTTAGAATAAATTGTTACAGACTAGGTCTTGACACCGCAGATTACCATAAGATATCAATGATTGGGGCTTACTGTCTAAATTTAAGTGCGACAATATAAGTGTGTTTTGAGAGGCTAAGACTGTATCTTGCAGTTACATGGTTAGGTTTTAATATCAAAGTAAGTTGTATTACCTTCATTTTAGGATAAATTGTTATAGAATAGGTCTTGACGCCGCAGATTACCACAAGATATCAATGATTAGGGCTTACTGCCTAAATTTAAGTACGACATTAAACGTGTGTTTTTAGAGGCTAAGACTATATCTTGCAGTTACTTTGTTGGGTTTTAATCTCAAAGTAAATTCTATTACCTTCATTTTAGGATAAATTGTTATAGATAAGGTCTTGACGCCGCAGATTACCACAAGATATCAATGATTAGGGCTTACTGCCTAAATTTAAGTACGACATTAAACGTGTGTTTTTAGAGGCTAAGACTATATCTTGCAGTTACTTTGTTGGGTTTTAATCTCAAAGTAATTTGTATTACTTACATTTAAGAATAAATTGTTATAAACTAGGTCTTGACGCCGCAGATTACCATAAAAAATCAATGATTAGGGCTTACTGTCTAAATTTAAGTGTGACATTAGACGTGTGTGTTTTAGAGGCTAAGACTATATTTCGCAGTTACATTGTTAGGTTTTAATCTCAAAGTAAGTTTTATTACCTTCATTTTAGAATAAATTGTTATAGACTAGGTCTTGACACCGCAGATTACCATAAGATATCAATGATTGGGGCTTACTGTCCAAATTTAAGTGCGACAATATACGTGTGTTTTGAGAGGCTAAGACTATATCTTGCAGTTACATGGTTAGGTTTTAATATCAAAGTAAGTTGTATTACCTTCATTTTAGGATAAATTGTTATAGATTAGGTCTTGACGCCGCAGATTACCACAAGAAATCAATGATTAGGGCTTACTGCCTAAATTTAAGTACGACATTAAACGTGTGTTTTTAGAGGCTAAGACTATATCTTGCAGTTACTTTGTTGGGTTTTAATCTCAAAGTAAATTCTATTACTTACATTTTAGAATAAATTGTTATAAACTAGGTCTTGACGCCGCAGATTACCATAAAAAATCAATGATTAGGGCTTACTATCTAAATTTAAGTGCGACATTATAGGTGTGTTTTTAGAGGCTAAGACTATATCTTGCAGTTACATGGTTAGGTTTTAATATCAAAGTAAGTTGTATTACCTTCATTTTAGGATAAATTGTTTTAGATTAGGTCTTGACGCCGCAGATTACCACAAGATATCAATGATTAGAGCTTACTGCCTAAATTTAAGTACGACATTAAAAGTGTGTTTTTAGAGGCTAAGACTACATCTTGCAGTTACTTGGTTGGGTATTAATCTCAAAGTAAGTTCTATTACTTACATTTTAGAATAAATTGTTATAGACTAGGTCTTGACGCCGCAGATTACCATAAGATATCAATGATTGGGGCTTACTGTCTAAATTTAAGTGCGACAATATACGTGTGTTTTGAGAGGCTAAGACTATATCTTGCAGTTACTTGGTTGGGTTTTAATCTCAAAGTAAGTTCTATTACCTTGATTTTAGAATAAATTGTTATAGTTTAGGTCTTGACGCCGCAGATTACCACAGGATATCAATGATTAGGGCTTACTGTCTAAATTTAAGTGCGACATTATACGTGTGTTTTTAGAGGCTAAGACTATATCTTGCAGTTACTTGGTTGGGTTTTAATCTCAAAGTAAGTTCTATTACCTTGATTTTAGAATAAATTGTTATAGATTAGGTCTTGACGCCGCAGATTACCACAGGATATCAATGATTAGGGCTTACTGTCTAAATTTAAGTGCGACATTATACGTGTGTTTTTAGAGGCTAAGACAATATCTTGCAGTTACATGGCTAGGTTTAAATCTCAAAGTAAGTTTTTTAACTTACATGTGAGTGTTAATTGTTATAGATTAGGTCTTGACGCCGCAGATTAACACAAGATATCAATGATTAGGGCTTACTGTCTAAATTTAAGTGCGACATTAAACGTGTGTTTTTAAGAGGCTAAGACTATATCTTGCAGTTACATGGTTAGGTTTTAATCTCAAAGTAAGTTCTATTACCTTCATTTTAGAATAAATTGTTATAGACTAGGTCTTGACACCGCAGATTACCATAAGATATCAATGATTGGGGCTTACTGTCTAAATTTAAGTGCGACAATATAAGTGTGTTTTGAGAGGCTAAGACTGTATCTTGCAGTTACATGGTTAGGTTTTAATATCAAAGTAAGTTGTATTACCTTCATTGTAGGATAAATTGTTATAGATTAGGTCTTGACGCCGCAGATTACCACAAGATATCAATGATTAGGGCTTACTGCCTAAATTTAAGTACGACATTAAACGTGTGTTTTTAGAGGCTTAGACTATATCTTGCAGTTACTTTGTTGGGTTTTAATCTCAAAGTAAATTCTATTACTTACATTTTAGAATAAATTGTTATAAACTAGGTCTTGACGCCGCAGATTACCATAAAAAATTAGTGATTTAGTCTTACTGTCTAAATTAAAGTGCGAAATTGAATGTGTGTTTCTAGAGGCTAAGACTATATCTTGCAGTTACACGGTTAGGTTTTATTCTCAAAGTAAGTTCTATTACTAACATTTTAAAATAAATTGTTATAGATTAGGTCTTGACGCCGCAGACTTCCACAAGATATCAATGATTAGGGCTTACTGTCTAAATTTAAGTGTGACATTAGACGTGTGTGTTTTAGAGGCTAAGACTATATCTCGCAGTTACATTGTTAGGTTTTAATCTCAAAGTAAGTTCTATTACCTTCATTTTAGAATAAATTGTTATAGACTAGGTCTTGACACCGCAGATTACCATAAGATATCAATGATTGGGGCTTACTGTCTAAATTTAAGTGCGACAATATAAGTGTGTTTTGAGAGGCTAAGACTGTATCTTGCAGTTACATGGTTAGGTTTTAATATCAAAGTAAGTTGTATTACCTTCATTTTAGGATAAATTGTTATAGATTAGGTCTTGACGCCGCAGATTACCACAAGATATCAATGATTAGGGCTTACTGCCTAAATTTAAGTACGACATTAAACGTGTGTTTTAGAGGCTAAGACTATATCTTGCAGTTACTTTGTTGGGTTTTAATCTCAAAGTAAATTCTATTACTTACATTTTAGAATAAATTGTATAAACTAGGTCCTTGACGCCGCAGATTACCATAAAAAATCAATGATTAGGGCTTACTATCTAAATTTAAGTGCGACATTATAGGTGTGTTTTTAGAGGCTAAGACTATATCTTGCAGTTACACGGTTAGGTTTTATTCTCAAAGTAAGTTCTATTACTAACATTTTAAAATAAATTGTTATAGATTAGGTCTTGACGCCGCAGACTTCCACAAGATATCAATGATTAGGGCTTACTGTCTAAATTTAAGTGTGACATTAGACGTGTGTGTTTTAGAGGCTAAGACTATATCTCGCAGTTACATTGTTAGGTTTTAAACTCAAAGTAAGTTCTATTACCTTCATTTTAGAATAAATTGTTATAGACTAGGTCTTGACACCGCAGATTACCATAAGATATCAATGATTGGGGCTTACTGTCTAAATTTAAGTGCGACAATATAAGTGTGTTTTGAGAGGCTAAGACTGTATCTTGCAGTTACATGGTTAGGTTTTAATATCAAAGTAAGTTGTATTACCTTCATTTTAGGATAAATTGTTATAGATTAGGTCTTGACGCCGCAGATTACCACAAGATATCAATGATTAGGGCTTACTGCCTAAATTTAAGTACGACATTAAACGTGTGTTTTTAGAGGCTAAGACTATATCTTGCAGTTACTTTGTTGGGTTTTAATCTCAAAGTAAATTCTATTACCTTCATTTTAGGATAAATTGTTATAGATTAGGTCTTAAACGCCGCAGATTACCACAAGATATCAATGATTAGGGCTTACTGCCTAAATTTAAGTACGACATTAAACGTGTGTTTTTAGAGGCTAAGACTATATCTTGCAGTTACTTTGTTGGGTTTTAATCTCAAGTAATTTGTATTACTTACATTTAAGAATAAATTGTTATAAACTAGGTCTTGACGCCGCAGATTACCATAAAAAATCAATGATTAGGGCTTACTGTCCTAAATTTAAGTGTGACATTAGACGTGTGTGTTTTAGAGGCTAAGACTATATTTCGCAGTTACATTGTTAGGTTTTAATCTCAAAGTAAGTTTTATTACCTTCATTTTAGAATAAATTGTTATAGACTAGGTCTTGACACCGCAGATTACCATAAGATATCAATGATTGGGGCTTACTGTCCAAATTTAAGTGCGACAATATACGTGTGTTTTGAAAGGCTAAGACTATATCTTGCAGTTACATGGTTAGGTTTTAATATCAAAGTAAGTTGTATTACCTTCATTTTAGGATAAATTGTTATAGATTAGGTCTTGACGCCGTAGATTACCACAAGATATCAATGATTAGGGCTTACTGGCCTAAATTTAAGTACGACATTAAACGTGTGTTTTTAGAGGCTAAGACTATATCTTGCAGTTACTTTGTTGGGTTTTAATCTCAAAGTAAATTCTATTACTTACATTTTAGAATAAATTGTTATAAACTAGGTCTTGACGCCGCAAATTACCATAAAAAATCAATGATTAGGGCTTACTATCTAAATTAAGTGCGACATTATAGGTGTGTTTTTAGAGGCTAAGACTATATCTTGCAGTTACATGGTTAGGTTTTAATATCAAAGTAAGTTGTATTACCTTCATTTTAGGATAAATTGTTTTAGATTAGGTCTTGACGCCGCAGATTACCACAAGATATCAATGATTAGGGCTTTACTGCCTAAATTTAAGTACGACATTAAAAGTGTGTTTTTAGAGACTAAGACTACATCTTGCAGTTACTTGGTTGGGTATTAATCTCAAAGTAAGTTCTATTACCTTGATTTTAGAATAAATTGTTATAGATTAGGTCTTGACGCCGCAGATTACCACAGGATATCAATGATTAGGGCTTACTGTCTAAATTTAAGTGCGACATTATACGTGTGTTTTTAGAGGCTAAGACAATATCTTGCAGTTACATGGCTAGGTTTAAATCTCAAAGTAAGTTTTTTAACTTACATGTGAGTGTTAATTGTTATAGATTAGGTCTTGACGCCGCAGATTAACACAAGATATCAATGATTAGGGCTTTCTGTCTAAATTTAAGTGCGACATTAAACGTGTGTTTTTTAGAGGCTAAGACTATATCTTGCAGTTACATGGTTAGGGTTTTAATCTCAAAGTAAGTTCTATACCTTCATTTTAGAATAAATTGTTATAGACTAGGTCTTGACACCGCAGATTACCATAAGATATCAATGATTGGGGCTTACTGTCTAAATTTAAGTGCGACAATATAAGTGTGTTTTGAGAGGCTAAGACTGTATCTTGCAGTTACATGGTTAGGTTTTAATATCAAAGTAAGTTGTATTACCTTCATTGTAGGATAAATTGTTATAGATTAGGTCTTGACGCCGCAGATTACCACAAGATATCAATGATTAGGGCTTACTGCCTAAATTTAAGTACGACATTAAACGTGTGTTTTTAGAGGCTTAGACTATATCTTGCAGTTACCTTTGTTGGGTTTTAATCTCAAAGTAAATTCTATTACTTACATTTAAGAATAAATTGTTATAAACTAGGTCTTGACGCCGCAGATTACCATAAAAAATTAGTGATTTAGTCTTACTGTCTAAATTAAAAGTGCGAAATTAAATGTGTGTTTCTAGAGGCTAAGACTATATCTTGCAGTTACACGGTTAGGTTTTATTCTCAAAGTAAGTTCTATTACTAACATTTTAAAATAAATTGTTATAGATTAGGTCTTGACGCCCGCAGACTTCCACAAGATATCAATGATTAGGGCTTACTGTCTAAATTAAGTGTGACATTAGACGTGTGTGTTTTAGAGGCTAAGACTATATCTCGCAGTTACATTGTTAGGTTTTAATCTCAAAGTAAGTTCTATTACCTTCATTTTAGAATAAATTGTTATAGACTAGGTCTTGACACCACAGATTACCATAAGATATCAATGATTGGGGCTTACTGTCTAAATTTAAGTGCGACAATATAAGTGTGTTTTGAGAGGCTAAGACTGTATCTTGCAGTTACATGGTTAGGTTTTAATATCAAAGTAAGTTGTATTACCTTCATTGTAGGATAAATTGTTATAGATTAGGTCTTGACGCCGCAGATTACCACAAGATATCAATGATTAGGGCTTACTGCCTAAATTTAAGTACGACATTAAACGTGTGTTTTTAGAGGCTTAGACTATATCTTGCAGTTACTTTGTTGGGTTTTAATCTCAAAGTAAATTCTATTACTTACATTTTAGAATAAATTGTTATAAACTAGGTCTGACGCCGCAGATTACCATAAAAAATTAGTGATTTAGTCGTACTGTCTAAATTAAAGTGCGACATTAAATGTGTGTTTCTAGAGGCTAGGACTATATCTTGCAGTTACACGGTTAGGTTTTATTCTCAAAGTAAGTTCTATTACTAACATTTTAAAATAAATTGTTATAGATTAGGTCTTGACGCCGCAGACTTCCACAAGATATCAATGATTAGGGCTTACTGTCTAAATTTAAGTGTGACATTAGACGTGTGTGTTTTAGAGGCTAAGACTATATCTCGCAGTTACATTGTTAGGTTTTAATCTCAAAGTAAGTTCTATTACCTTCATTTTAGAATAAATTGTTATAGACTAGGTCTTGACACCGCAGATTACCATAAGATATCAATGATTGGGTGCTTACTGTCTAAATTTAAGTGCGACAATATAAGTGTGTTTTGAGAGGCTAAGACTGTATCTTGCAGTTACATGGTTAGGTTTTAATATCAAAGTAAGTTGTATTACCTTCATTTAGGATAAATTGTTATAGATTAGGTCTTGACGCCGCAGATTACCACAAGATATCAATGATTAGGGCTTACTGCCTAAATTTAAGTACGACATTAAACGTGTGTTTTTAGAGGCTAAGACTATATCTTGCAGTTACTTTGTTGGGTTTTAATCTCAAAGTAAATTCTATTACCTTCATTTTAGGATAAATTGTTATAGATTTAGGTCTTGACGCCGCAGATTACCACAAGATATCAATGATTAGGGCTTACTGCCTAAATTTAAGTACGACAATA